>JAIUZE010045644.1:0-209232 GCA_022085475.1 Heliosperma pusillum | reverse complement strand
TATTAAGTTAATTAAATCAAATATCAAGATATTATGTTATTGTAATCAAAAGAAAGGAAAATATCAAGGCCTAAGAGAGGAGGGAGTGCCGTGTGAAATGAGAGGAATCGGATCTGTTTTTCGAGCGATTTGCGTAATTTCAGTTGACGGATCGATAAAGTAATAAATATCTAAGATATTATTATTAGATTAATCAAAATAAATGAAAATATCCAAAAGTGAGTGGAAAAGGATGACATGGGCGTGTGACTCATGCCAAAGTCGGGTTTCGGGTTTGTTTCGGGATTTACGATGACTCGGGAATAGTTAAATGATTCGGGTTTAAACCGTAAAACCTTATTATAAATTCCGAATAAATTCAAAATAATTTTATTAAATTATCATAAATTCTAATAAATCTAAATAAAAATAAATCAAAAATATTATTTTTTTAAATAAAATTTCGGTCTTCAAACTTACAAGGCGAGTCGGAAAAAGTCAACGAAAGTCAAAGTTGACTTAAAAGTCAAGAAAAGTCAAAGATGACTTAAAAGTCAAGAAAAGTTTATGACGACTTAAAAGTCAAGAAAAGTCAATGACGACTTTAAAAAGTCAAGAAAAGTCAAAGACGACTTAAAAGTCAAGAAAAGTCAAAGATGACTAAAAACGGGATTTTCATGAAATCTCTCAGAAATTCCAAATAACAACTCGGAATTTCAAAATACGACTCGAAACAATAAATTCTATTTTAAAAACTTAACCTTGCTGAAAAGTATCCTTACTAAATTTTACTAGAAAAATTGGGTACTTTTCGGGTTGTTACACTCAACCCCACTCCGTGGCTTGGCCACGTAACACACCAAGCGTATGCTTGGACCACTGCCCAACAACCCCCTTACATGCAGAATGACCCCTCACCTAGCACCATCAGCCCTTAGCTCCCCATCCCAACATTATTTTAAAATCAATGTTGACGCCTCCTTTGATCCCTCCTCTCTTAATTGTGGTATTATAGGTGTTGTGAGAGACAGTACTGGTAGGTGAATCTTTGGGTGGACGACTTGATGCCCTGCCCCTAACCCCCTTACTAGCGAAATTTACGCCATTAGAGAAGGAATCGAGGATGCGGTTAGATCCAATCGAAAGTATATTATTTACTTGGATTGCCAAGTGGCCGTCAATCTCATTTTATCTAATGTCACTCCAATTTGTCCTCTTTCTAATATTGTCATGGAGTGTAGGGAAGAGCCTCACCTTCTTTGAAGATCCAATTTGAAGGGAGATTAGCCAACTTGGTTGCTGACTCTCTTGCTCACTTCTCCGCAAAAGATCAATCCACTAATGATGGGAACTTCTACTAGCATTCAGAGCATAATTTTTTAAGAGCTTATGTACTATTTATTCGTCCATTTGAAATTTATCACCCGACCTGCCCCCTAATGTACTATGTAAACTTGGACTATTTCGTTTAATCTAATGCCCATTTCTGCCAAAAAAGGGATATTTAATGGGAATAACCCATCATATACCTCTTCTTCTTATTTTAATCCATCATATTATTTAACCCATATTAATCTGAGCAATACATTCATTTATCTTTCACTAAACCAAGTAACTAACTACTTGTTTATCAGGTCACACTTCAATAAAAAGAAAAATTTAAGATCCTTAATCACTGCTACTCAGTTCTCTCCCTTCATCCCCTTCATTCTCATTAACGCCGAACCTCTTCATCACCGGCGGCGGAGACGGCGGAGGTGGAGTCGGTTGCGGCGGAGGCGGTGGAGAGAGTGTGTCGGTGGCTGAAAGGTTGAATGTGTGGTGGAGATTAGGAGAGAGGGAGATGGAAGAAGAGGAGTGAGAGGAGGTTGATGCAGCAGAAGAGGAGAAGAGGACGGTGGAAGTGCTGACATTGGACCAACGGAGACCGAGAAAGGAGAAGGAAATGGAGAGATGGATTGATTGATCCGTATACTGTGTTTGGATTAAATGATTGAGGGATTTCGCTGTTTTGATTTTATATATTTGGATGAAGATGAAAAAAAAGATGATGAACATGTGACTTCTATGAAGATGAACAAAAAAAATCAGTGGCGAATTTAGAATGTTTGGAATGGTGGTATTTAGTAAAATTTATATCATAAAAAAAAGCCAAAATATAATCACTTGAAATTCCACATTTTTGCGCGACTTGGGACGTAAGTACTTAACTGTTGATAAGGTAGCAATACCAACTTTTATTTTCTACTTCTTGTTTTGAGTTATGCGTGTTCAAACTAATTATATAAAGTGAGTTCATCTGGGATTGTATATTTGTTTAAGTAAAGTTATATATTGTATGACGACTGTAAATTTGCCACTTTTAAAGAATAGAATAGAAGTGAGTAATAATCCGAGACATTAAAAATAGGAGGAAGCAAAACTTACGGGAAAAACATGCTACATAGTCTAATGACAACATTGAGATAAAAAGCGTGTTGCGTGTACGTTCTGAATCATGTCTCTTCCTAAGATCATTTTCAATTGATTTTAATTCACAAAACGTAAAGTAAATAAAAGATGCAATGGTTGGGTTTTGAACGCAGGCCACTGACCATTGCATCATGCCACTAACCACTTTGGTTTACTGAAATTTATGCTCACAAATAAACACATATTTGCTTTTTTGTAACTATTTTAATTTTTCTTGAAAATAATGGGGATGAGGGTTCACCCCCATCACCCCCTATAAATCCGCCTATGAAAAAAATAGGGTCCACAATTTATGACCTGGAAATTTACCTGTTGTAACAGGTCAAAATTAGTTAAAAGATGCTTATATTAGTCAAAATTAGTTAAAATTAGTTAAAATTAGTCAAAATTATGGGTTAAAATATAAGATGAATTAAAATAAGAAGGAAAGTTATAGGATGAATTATTCCTATTAAATAACCAAAAATAAATATGCTTATATTTAATACTCCAAAGCCAATGAATTATTTTAGTTAAAAGAATTCTTGTCTACCCTCGAGCAAAATTCTGTATCCAACCTTCTTATGTCAATCTACGAGTTTGTGACGGAGTTATTCCACTCAGTTTCCATCCAAAATTCATGAATTTGTGCCTCTTCATAATAATGTGTACGATAGAAATTACATAGACCATAGTGGGTTCATTGTAAACATATTTGGAAAAGAATATCATTGGACAACTAACAATGTGTCATTATCTGCGCATGGATCATCAGTTAAAGTAAGGATGAAATCAGCATAATCAGTTGCTTTAATGCTTTAACTCCATTAATCAGCTATTTGTTACTATGAAATATCTCCATTAATCACCTCTTTGTGGTTTATTAATGAAATATCTTCTGATGCTATAAAGTTGATCAACGTCGCTCTCCAATCCCATTTCCCCCATTCTCCCTCCATTGATGATACTAGGACACTGTTTATTAGTTACGTCATTCCTGTGAGTCATATTAGCTACGTCATGATTACAGTCCAATCCGTCTAACTAGCACTATCCGTCACAAGCTGACGACGGATAATGCCCCTATCACAATATGCAAATGGGAGGCCAAGTGAGGAATTCATTTGCCCTCCACTTTCCCTCCCACTTGCATATTGTGAGAGAGGCACTATCGATTTTCAGCTTATAACGAATACTGCAGATTTTCAATGAGAATTTATGATTACAATTTGTGAAACTTTTGGATATTAAAGCTGGGTTTCAGTGTAGAAATTCCATCACAAATCGTTTTACAACTTCCATACACAAGGGCGGCCGATCATATTTGGAGGCCGTGTTCTAAATTTTATCTTGAGGCCCTAAATAATATGTTTGGGATGAAAATGTTAGTTTTAGAAGTTAATTATAATTGGAAAATGATAAATACAACCCTTAGGGCTGTCTTTAAGGAGCTAAAAGAGGAAATATTCACTTAATATGTCATTAATTGCATAACTATTTGTGCAATTTTGACATCATTTCCTATATTAATGCCATATATAGAAGTTTTTAACTCCTTAAATACAACCCTAAGGGTTGTATTTAACATTACCGATTATAATTACCTGTTTACCAATTTAAATTTCATTAGGCTTATGTTTTACAATAAATATTCTCTCTTTTTTAACCTTCATTTAAGAGAAAGTATGAGAAAAATTAAATAGTTGAAAAGAATAATAGTTGTTTATGATGTACCAAATATTCCGAGTAAACTGAATTTTAAAATTTAGATACATTTAATCCCAAAAAATGAGTAAAAAATAAATTTAGTAAACTGTTAATACTATTACATTCAGTAATCCAGCGATTATTATAATTTCTTCCATTACTTTTCCTCTTTTCGCGGTTAAATTCACAATTCATTTTAATTTTATCAAACATCTATATTTAAATAATAAAATATTTTTTCGTACATCCATTGGTTACCTAATGGTTCATACTTTCTCCTTTAATTATTATTACTATAACTTTCATTATATTCGTCGTTACTCCTGTTACTTTCACTACTCATGTTGTCATTATATTCGTTGTTACTACCATTACTTTCAATACTCCCGCGGCCATTATGTTTATTTTTACTAACTTTATTAGACGTAAGTGGTTAAATAAATATTAAATATTTGATCAGAATGACATACGAAACTGCCCATTATTATACTCTAATTAAAGTACAAATCTAAAGAATTTACGAATATTATAATTTTGGGAATTTTGATTTATTTACTTATTCATCTTTTCAAAACCTAATTTACGAATATTATATTAATAGGATTATTCTGAACAATTAACATCTTTATGTCATTGTGCTATAAATTTAGGGACGTGCTCTTTCACATACGGATTTCTCTTTCACATACGACTTTTACACTAATACCCTTGTCATTTTTTCATTCACTCCCAATAATTAAATTTTTCCTCCCTTCCCTTCCCTCACCTCACCACCACCGACACACCACCGGCCGACCCACCGACGGCCCACGTCAGCCGACCCACCCCAGCGCCGGCCGACCTCACCCACCACCGATGACCCACCCACCGACGACTCGCCCCCTTCCCTCTTCTGCACTCTCCTCACCGTCGGCCAACATCAACCACCCCCCCACCATCGACTGCCTCCCCCTCCCCTACCCTCGACTGCCTCTACCTCCCTCTCCCGCAACCAATGCCAAGAAACTCCCTCTCCCGTACTCTCACTGCTCCGACCACCCCATACTGCTCCGGCCAACTCGCCTACCCCCTCCCAATGCTCCGGCCGGTCGACTGAACGACCGTCGATCTCTAGCCGTCGACACTCATACCACCACCCATAAACCCTAACCACCACCTATAAACCTATTGATTTGTTAAAAAAATAATTATTAAATCTAATACACTCTGTTCCTCCGAACCTATCAATCTATCTATCTATACTATATATTAAATCATGTTCCTCTGAACCTATTAATCTATCTATCTATACTATATATTAAATCCTGAAACCAAGGGACTTCCATGTAATTAAATAAAGTTATACAAATTAATTATACTATATAGTTTTTAATCAATAGCGGTGTGTGATAGACTTGATCAAGGTATTTCAATGTAAATATTATATAATTTTGGTTGAAGTATATATTTAGAAAATATCAAAATAAGGTGATTTTTCTTAAAATAAAAAAAATTAAATAAAAAATTTATAATTATTTAACTTACACATAATATTTTGGAAACTATTAAAAGGTAAATAAACCAAGCTGGGTTTCCAAAAGATATAATATTGCATAATTCTTTTCAAAAGATTGAACATATATATATGTAATATATTTATATAAATATATGAGCCTCTTAAAATTGCATGTGTACTCAAATTGCATGTTTAATCATCAGCTAATCAAATTATAGTAATCACTCAGTTCAATAGTCAAAGTAACAATATTAGAGCCGGGAGTAATGAAAGTAATAGAACAACAACGAGAGTAGTGAAATTTTCAATATTAATGCGGCATTACTGAAAGTATCAATAATTACGGTGGGAGTAGTGAAAGTAACAATAATTACGACGGGAGTAGTGAAAATAACAGTAGTAATAACAAATGTAATAATAGACTTAGCTTTGTTGTTGCTAAGGGGGTGGGGCCTAGATTTTCTCTCGGCTTACCATCAATTTCATGTAAACTTTTATTTTTCCAATTAATGAAAGCTGCGCGCATCCTTCTAAAAAAAATACTAACATTAAAAAAATAATATATTAACAATTAGCCGACCAATTGATAAAAGTAAAATATTAATAGTGCGAGTAATGAATTGTCTAATAATTTATTTTATCGTAAATTTAAGATGTGTCATAAGAAAATATATTGATGAAAAATTTATGAGTTATACAACTTTAAAGTATATTTAATTAAAAGAAATTTTAATGATAAATATAGGTAGCCCGGACGGAGTCGGGCACCAATACTAGTATTATATATTAAATCCTAAAAACAAGGGACTTCTATGTAATTAAATAAAGTTATATAAATTAATTATACTATATAGTTTTTAATCGATAGCGTTGTGTGATAAACCAGATCACGGGATTTCAATGTAAATATTATATAATTTTGGTTAAAGTATAAATTTAGAAAATACAAAAATAGGGTGATTTTACTTAAAATAAACATGCCCCGCTAATGATATTAATTAGTAGCATAAAATATACATTAAATTAAAAATTTATAATTATTTAAATTACACAAAATATATTGGAAACTATTAAAATGTAAATAAATCAAGCTAGGTTTCCAAAATATATAGTATTGTATAATTCTTTTAAATTGATTTAACATAGATGTAATACATTTATATAAATATATGAGCCTCTTAAAATTGCATGTGTACTCAAATTTCATGTTTAAACATCAACTAATCAAATTATAGTAATAACTCAGTTCAATAGTCAAAGTAACAATATTAGAACCGGGAGTAATGAAAGTAAGAGAACAACAACGGGAGTCGTGAAATTTTCAATATTAATGCGACATTAGTGAAAGTATCAATAATTACGGTGTAATTAGTGAAAGTAACAATAATTACGACGGGAGTAGTGAAAGTAACAATATTAATAACGAATGTAATAAAAAATAATACTAACAATAAAAAAAGTATATATGGACAATTAACCGACCAATTCATTAAGGTAAAATATTAATAGTGGAGTAATAAATTGTCTAATATTTTATTTTATCGGAATTTAAAGATAAGTCATAAAAACAATTTTGATGAAATTTTATGAGTTATACAACTTTAAAGTATATTTGATTAAAATAAATTTTAATGATGGATATAGGTAGCCCGGGCGGAGCCGGACACCAATACTAGTACTATATATTAAATCATGAAACCAAGGAACTTCCATGTAATTAAACAAAGTTATACAAATTAATTATACTATATAGTTTTTAATCGATAGTGCTTTGTGATAGACCTGAACAAGGGATTTCAATTTAAATATTATATAATCTTGGTGAAAATATAAAATTAGAAAAGTGTTGGAGTAAGTGTCCTCCACAATAGTGCATTTATATAATAAATCTCATTTTGAATATACGTGGCATGATTAGTATATTTTGATACTCCACGTCAGTTGATTAACGTAAATCGATAACGCTCAGCTGACTAGAGTTTGACGTTATTGTCGTATGACGGCGGTGATCAACTGATCCCTTTCGGTCACACCTATAGGATGAGACTCAAATAGAATACTAATTATTTGTATATGATACAGTTTAATTAGTCCCTTGCGTATATTTGATATACGTTTAGTTATGTGAGTTAGTTATTGGATATTGAGTTCAAGAACTCGAGCCAATTGATTTTATTAGTCAATTATACGATAATTGACTGAATAAATTTTACGACTTATTTTAATACTATTAAATAAGATTTGTTTAGTGATTAATTGTTAATTTACTAAACTAGTTGAGGTTTTGTATATATTTTGAGGTAGAGGTAATTAGTTAATTATATTTACATACAAGGAGTTGTAAAATAAATTAACTGGACATTGTGGGACCTATTATATATTGATATAATGGTATAATATCACTTAAAAGTTGAGTGTATATTATTTATTAGTTTGAGTCATGTAATTGTTATATGATCAAATTAATACTTAATTATATAAGATAATCAAGCATATGATAATAAGTATTTGTGAGACAAATATCAAAAATCAAAATGGACCATATAATGCACATGGTGGACGTTTCATTGTAGCTTGTAGTAACAATTTGTTTTGTTTAAGTCTACACTCCACCATGATTACCTATTATGCTACATGTCATGATAGCCTATTATGACATCTTATGATTATATACTAACCAACACTCAACATTCATGCATGTGAATAAAATAAGATCCCATAATCACCTATTTGGTGTTGTGTGTGCCGTGAGAAAAGGATGAAAATAGGACACAAGAGTTGTTCTCTTTTTACTCATTTTAATTCATGCTTGCTCAATTTTTTTTCTCATGCATTCATCTCTCTAAAACTCACATAATTATTATATACTTCATATATTACTAATTTAGTAATATTTCTAGTATCATTTTAGGGATAATACTATATTTATCTAGTTAATAAATAAAGTGTTTTATTGGGTTAAATCTTGGGTGCAACAAGAAGGAGACCTTCTACTTTGGAGGTTGTTTTATGGAGGATCATCCACTAGTTACATGCTCAATAACAATAAGAAGGAGTTCTTATTGTGCCCTTATTAACCGAAAAATCCCATTGTAAGAATGTTTTCGTCTTATCTTTTCTTTTATGCTTTTATGTTTGCATACATGATAACTAGATCCTAAATCATTAAGTTAATGTAATTTAATGAACTAATTAGAGGATTCTAATTAGAGGTCTAGGAATTTCATGTGGTATCAGAGCTCAATTGTTACATGCATGTTGATTTTAAGCATTAAAATCGAGTTATACGATAACTTGGGTAAAATTGAAAATTTGTGTTAAAAATTAGTTTGCACGAAATTTTTGATTTGCATGCATACATATTGACCTCAAAATGGTTGTGGTCAAATTTGTTAATTTTAGGGATTAATTTGTTATTTAATTTGATTTATGGCCTTTAAATCATGTTAATATGCATGTTTTATGTTAAAAGTTAACTAAAACTAGTTGCATGTTGATTATGGCCATGAAATTTTTATATGATCTCACATGCATGTTGTACATACTGTATGTAAAATTTAGTGACTTTTAATTAAGTTTTGCATGATTATTGATTTTTATGAGATAAAAGTCAATAAAGTGAGATTATTATGTTCATAAAATTGAAATGTCCTTTTATGGTCTTGAATTTTTTTTTTATATTTTATAATATGAGTTATATCATCTTGGTGAAATTTTATAATTTGTTTCACTGTTTTACTATATTTAATGGTTTTTATTTGATAAAACCGTTGAATACAAAGTTATTTGTTCATAAAATTAATTCAAATTTTTGGGGCAAATATTTTTGATTTTTAGAGTTCCTAGAAATGTTCCAGAATGTACAAAATTTTTGGTTTCAAATTTGTATGACGTTTATATTTTATTTTGGGTTTATTGATAAATGTTATGATTAAACCTCTATATTTAGCAAATACGATCAATTCAAACTAATTAAATATAAACAAAATTAGTGGGGACTAATTTTGAGTTCTAAATCAGTTTATATAATTAGTTTAAGCTTAAATACGATTTAAGTGTTGATTATTGATTTTTAATGGTTAAAAATCGATCAAACCCATAAAACCGAGCTAGTATGAGCATGATAAGTATTAAGGGCGATTTTGGCATGATTTTTACAGCATTTTATTTATGTTGTTATTGATGAATGAATGAATGTCATTTATTTAATTTTTAATGCAAGTTGTACCTAGTATGGCCTAGATTATTTTAATCGGTATTACCCGTAATGTAAGGGAATACCGATTCGGTTGTAATTTTATTTGCGATCTCGTATCGCCGTTTGTAATAATTTAATTTCATTTTTAGATCAAATTTATAATAGGAATATTATTTGTATCTTTTGTAATTAATTATTATGAAGATGGAGATTCCCGAAGTCGGTGTTCCAAAAGACAGTGCCATTTTGAAGTTTGTTCCATGAAGAGGCAAGGGGCCAAGGAGTTGGTTTCCGATTTTGTAATCATCTAGTTAATTAGATTAGCTAGGTGGCCATGCTAGGATTTATTATTTGCTTGCTTAAAGTTTTTCGCTCATGCCAAAATCGCCAATATACATTTTTATTTCTCGATTGTCAATTCAAAGTTATTCAAAATTCACAGACTTAGTTCGCTTATAGGGCTACCTCGCTCGTGGGTCCCTTTTTACCTCGGGTAAGTAGGGTGATACGATCACAAGCTAAAATTGGATTGGACTCAACGAGATAAGCGTTATCTTGGGACTCGGAGATGGATTTAGTTGAAATCCGTCAACCAAGAGTTCTAAGGGTAGAATTAGTCAAGTATTGACTTACCATTTTTAGATAAAGGTAGCATACGATGACTATTTTTATCTAAAGATGGGTCTTGGAATCATTTATATAATTTAGTGAGGGGTCATTATATAAATGCTTGACTTGTTAAAATTGTTTTACAAGTGAATTTAATATAAGCAATGAATGTTTATTTTCCGTTGATATTTATTTTATACGCGCAAATGATAAATATTTTATCCTTCTAAGAACTTGTAAATCCGTTCAATCGTGGAAAGGAATTTCCATTATTTTATACGGTAGCATTTTGATTGGGATCTCCGTTTAAACCACCGTAGCTTAAGACAAAATGTTTTTTTTTTCTTTTGATCCTCACATTCACTATTGCAAATGTCTCTTATGAAGAGTATATGAATAAGTCACACTTAGTCAAAAACGTTTTGATTTTTATTGACGTCTTCTCATAACAATGGTACATCAATCTTTTCGCTCCAACGAATATATTTTTATTTTTGGTATGTCGTCATAATGCTCCTTATCGAGGCTTACCTCAAAAGAGGCCAAATCAGTTGGGACGACTAGGTTAATCGATTTATTTGAAATCGTGAATTACCAAAATACCGTAGACACTTCATGAAAGTTTTATCTTTTTTGAAGGTAAAACCATGAATGAAATGAAGAATAGACTTCATAATAATTCTAATATACTTGTCTAAGTAGAGATTCATGAAAGTGGGTGGGAGCACTAAGAGAGATGTTTATATTCTTAATTGTTAAGAATAAGACGAGGTTCAAGAGTAGGATGACACGATGTTGGCACAAGGCGAGGGAAAATTGCAAGGCTATTCTGAATAGTAAAGTCAAAACCCAAGCAAGGTGTCGAACCCAACTTTTGATGATTTTTACAGTGTAAGACACTAGAAAAGAATCTGCCCCAAGTTTTCTAAAGAGTTAGAAATAGGGTGTACTATTTTCACCCATAATATCTATATGACTGACATTTATTTTTGCTAAATGCAATTTTTTGGGTATTAGATACCCATTATGGTTTTCATCGATGTATTCAATGCATATAATAATGATTCGTGCGACGACTAGCCATGATTAAATGTCGACCTACAAGGAAAATATAACTATTATAGTTTTATTTCTATAGAGACATATAAAAGTTATAATGTGAGCAATCTAGTTTTGGATTTAGAGGTATACTTTAATAAAAGTTATTATGTACATGACCTCTAAATAAAGAATATAGTATCCACTTTAATGTACGACACAAGTGTTTCACTTTTGTGAATGGAACAAGCGTTGTATCTTTTTATGCCTATACTTGGTCAATGGTTATCTCATGCCAATCAAAGGTAATTATATTCTTGACCTAAACAAGAAATTACTTGTCATATAGATTGAAAAAGGCTCAAAATTGGTGACCCAAATCTAATCTTAATTCTGGGTTGTGTAGAACATCTAAAACATTTGATTTTGAATCTTATGGTGTGTGCGAATCTTGTATTCAAGGCAAGATGATTTGTGCCCTTTTTGTTGAAAAGGAAATCGAAATAGTGAGTTATTGGCCTCATTACATAAAAATATCTGTGGTCCAATAACAAACACAACCAGAGATGGTAATGGTTATTTCACTTTATTTACCGACTATTTAAGTAGATATTATATTTGATTCTACTTAATGAGGTGCTAAGAGAAATCTTTGAAAAGTTCAAAGAGCTTCAATGTGAAGTAGTTAACCACCAAGAGTATTAGATCAAGGACTTACGACCAAATCGTAAAAGAAATATCTAAGTATTGACTTTGATTTTCACCAAAAGTATTGTGAAATGGTTTCACAAGTTAACTTCTCTAACACACATTATTAGATAAGGTGTTGTTGAATAGAGAAACAGAACCTTATACGATATGGTTTTGTCTTTGTCAAGTCAAATCAGCCATTTGACTAACCTTGGGATTTTATTATTTTTGTCTGCTATTTCTTTTCCCACCATATTAAAGCATATTTAAAACAGTCTGATTTCATTCCATATACGATATGGGTGGGTAGCGTACCTAATTTGTAAGTTATCCGAATGAAACAAGTGCTCAATAATCCTACATTGACCACGAGAACAAAGCGTTTGTGACTCGTGATGTTGTCTTTCAATAAAAATACGATTATTTCTTGATAAGACAGAGTGGGACAAAATGTTTCAAGAGCCACAAACTGAGCATGTGGTCCGGAAAAGTTTCCTCATTGTTTGTTCAGTAGTTGTTTCTTCAAAATCTAAGAGGTCAGGTGGAATTTTTTCACTCCTTAATAGTGATGAATTCTAATCTATGACTTATAAAAGACTGTTTCTAGTCTCAACTTCTTGCTATGGCTTAGAGTCATGCGATTCGTACTGGACTCCATGCGTGATGGTCAGGTATTTGACATGGTAAATTTTACTTGAAGAAGTACGACCTCTTCAATGTAAATTGATTTTTAAGATCGAAATTGGCATGGATGAACATTAAAATGTTTTCAAAGATAAATTGGTAGGCAAAGATTTTTGCACCAACCTTAATTCTTCGATCCATTCGAACATACTTAGCAATTACAGCATCTCATAATAGTATGATGACAATTGGATCTTAAGAATCACCTTCTTGAATACGATTCTAGAAGAGGTAGAATATTCTATATCAACCTGTGGGTTCGTAGATCCTAATCATCCTAAGTTAATTTTGCAAGATTAAGAGGATGTCTTAAGTAAGCACTAAAGAGTTGGAATTAGTGTGTTAATCATGTTGTAAAATATTTCTCGATATCTCGTGGAATTATGTTGAATACATGAAGTTTAGTGGGAGTAATATGGTTTTCATTGATCATTTTAGATAATGGAAGATTTTGGAGAAGTAGAATACATCTTTTAGATATCTAGATTTATGAAGATAAATCTAAAAGGATATTAGCGTTGAGTCAAAGTTCTTATATTGATAAGATCTTTAACTAGTTCAAGGAAGTTGAACACATGATAATTGATTCCTTTTGCTTCCGTTGCGGGATCAATTATATACGCTGTGATGTATACTCAATCCGACATTTTGCATGCTTTGAGCATGACAAGTCGTTTGCAATCAAATCCAAGTGAGAGTCATTTGATAGCCATAAAGAACATCCTTAAGTACTTGCGAAGGACTAAAGATATGTTCCATGTGTTTGGAGTTTATAGCGAGTTGTGTGTAACGGGTTACACAGACTTCAGTTTCCAAACTGATCAAGTGATTTGAAATCACGAACTGGCTGTGTTTTATAGAAGATTTATCTGTTGGAAAAGTTCCAAGCATAAAAGACTATTGGAAAGTTCCAAGTAGGAGTGACAATTTCAAATATAAATGTCATGTATCCGCTGGAAGTGTTCCAGGTAGTTTATCATTGCGGATTTCACAACGGAAATGGAGTACATTGCATCATATGATGATGCATATGAAAGTAGCATGGATTCGACAGTATTGGAGGGACTAGAAGTAGTTCATATAGCTGTATATCCTATCCCACTATACTGGTAAAACAGTGGGAGCTACCTTTAGGCCAAGAGTCCTAAGTCTAGATTCAAACCTAGACATGTACTTAGAAAGTTTTATGTAATATGAAATTTCGTAGACAAAGAGAAATAGCAATCAGAATGATGGGAAAGATGCAAGTATTGCTAATCCATTAGCTATGCTTTTGCAGGCTGAACATGATAGTCATGTCATTTCAATGGGGATTGAAATATGTACCTGAATTGCTAGAGATTATGAGATATGAAATTATTGATAGCGTATCAATAATTTTTCAAATATTAGATAATCGCATTCATTGTTAGAGTTTCATAGAAAACTCCTTATTTAGTTTGACTAAATTTTAATACTTTGTTTATCCGAATTGGTTGAAAGAAAAGTTGAACCCAATTCAAGTGAACATGATGAACTCAGTGTTTTGTCCCTAGCCACTCATTTGAGGTGACGTCTCAAAGTGACTAGATTGTAAGTCGATCGATGGTTGGTTCAGCACCATGGGGTCATGGAGATGACTGGTCGTTTACATAGACTGACTGTTGAGACACTCTGTCGAACAGTGACCATAATAGAGTCCCTTATCAAAATTGTTGAATCCTGGTCGTGGCGGGGATTTCTATTTTATTCATATGAGTTGATTCTTTAGACTGACGACCATTTACCTGAGTCGCTGTAGTTTCCGATTGACTTTGGTTTTTTGTCCTAGGTCGTGCCGTGAAAGGAGGCCGATGGACATCTTCTGGGTCATGGTGATCTGCATCATACAGTGTAAGATGAGTCAACAGGAATTGTCCACCCACGTTGGGTATTAACATCTTCGGGCCACTCGAGGAGTAGTAACTGGAAATGCGTGGCCACGCTCAGAAGAGATCTCTGGTAGATTTTCCGGCCAGACAGTTAGTCTCCCAGATTGAGAAAACCACTCTATTTATAATTTTCAATCGCAAGTGCGACCTGTAAGACACCTTGCGATGAGTGGGAGGATGTGACACAAAAGAGACACGAGAAACGGTAGAACACAACTTGTCGAGACAAGTGGGGGAAATTGGAGGAGGAGGAGTCCTCCGCAATAGTGTTGCTACATGCACAACTTGTAACGTACAAGTGGGAGATTGTTGGAGTAAGTGTCCTCCACAATAGTGCATTTATATAATAAATCTCATTTGGAATATACGTGGCATGATTAGTATATTTTGATACTCCACGTCAGTTGATTAACGTAAATCGGTAACGCTCAGCTGACTAGAGTTTGACGTTATTGTCGTATGACGGCGGTGATCAACTGATCCCTTTCGGTCACACCTATAGGATGAGACTCAAATAGAATACTAATTATTTGTATATGATACAGTTTAATTAGTCCCTTGCGTATATTTGATATACGTTTAGTTATGTGAGTTAGTTATTGGATATTGAGTTCAAGAACTCGAGCCAATTGATTTTATTAGTCAATTATACGATAATTGACTGAATAAATTTTACGACTTATTTTAATACTATTAAATAAGATTTGTTTAGTGATTAATTGTTAATTTACTAAACTAGTTGAGGTTTTGTATATATTTTGAGGTAGAGGTAATTAGTTAATTATATTTACATACAAGGAGTTGTACAATAAATTAACTGGACATTGTGGGACCTATTATATATTGATATAATGGTAAAATATCACTTAAAAGTTGAGTGTATATTATTTATTAGTTTGAGTCATATAATTGTTATATGATCAAATCAATACTTAATTATATAAGATAATCAAGCATATGATAATAAGTATTTGTGAGACAAATATCAAAAATCAAAATGGACCATATAATGCACATGGTGGACGTTTCATTGTAGCTTGTAGTAACAATTTGTTTTGTTTAAGTCTACACTCCACATTTAGCCATGATTACCTATTATGCTACATGTCATGATAGCCTATTATGACATCTTATGATTATATACTAACCCACACTCAACATTCATGCATGTGAATAAAATAAGAGCCCATAATCACCTATTTGGTGTTGTGTGTGCCGTGAGAAAAAGGATGAAAATAGGACACAAGAGTTGTTCTCTTTTTACTCATTTTAATTCATGCTTGCTCAATTTTTTTTCTCATGCATTCATCTCTCTAAAACTCACATAATTATTATATACTTCATATATTACTAATTTAGTAATATTTAAAGTATCATTTAAGGGATAATACTATATTTATCTAGTTAATAAATATAGTGTTTTATTGGGTTAAATCTTGGGTGCAACAAGAAGGAGACCTTCTACTTTGGAGGTTGTTTTATGGAGGATCATCCACTAATTACATGCTCAAGAACAATAAGAAGGAGTTCTTATTGTGCCCTTATTAACCGAAAAATCACATTGTAAGAAAGTTTTCATCTTATCTTTTCTTTTATGCTTTTATGTTTGCATGCATGGTAACTAGATCCTAAATCATTAAGTTAATGTAATTTAATGAACTAATTAGAGGAGTCTAATTAGAGGTCTAGGACTTTCAAAAATAACAGTTTCCTTAAAATAAACTTGCCCCCTACTTGTGGTATTAATTGGTAGCGTAGTTTATACATTAAACTAAAGCAGTTTTTACATTATATAATCATTTAACTTACACAAAATATTTTGGAAACTATTAAAAATAAAATAAATCAAGCTAGGTTTCCAAAAGATATAATATTGTATAATTCTTTTAAATTGATTTAATGCATATATGTAATATATTTATATAAATATATGAGCCTATTAAAAGTACATGTTACTCTCTGCTAATCAAATTATAGTAACTAGTTTTATGCCCGTACAAAAATGCACGGGTTGTATTTGCATAATTGATATTAATAAAGTTTAAAAATAAGGTCTAATCTAAAATCTAAATTTTTTAATTGGGTAAAATGTAGATAATTGACTTTTATTTCGTCTCAATAAATTGTTTATTTTTCTTTTTATTAAGATACCTCTTATTAGACCTGACAAACAAATCGGGTTGTGCCGGGTTCTTGTTCGTGTCACATGTTAAACGGGTCATCAACCCTCAACCCAGAGCCGACCCAATTAAATTTCGTGTCGTGTTCGTGTTGACCCACTTACATAAATGGGTCATCAAGCTTCAACCTAACCCGTTAATTTCGTGTCGGGTTCGAGTCGTGTTTTTGTGTCATGTCAATTTTGGAAGTTTTCATATATTTATTTGATAGAGGTTCAATAAATATTAGAATTAATTTAGTATACAAGTCATTCGTGTCGGGTTCGTGTTTTAAGAGCTCAACCCAAACCCGACCCAATTCAATTTCGTGTCGTGTTCGTGTCGACCCACTTACATATATAAATGGATCATTAAATCTCAACCCAAACCTGTTAATTTCGTGTCGGGTTCATGTCATGTTTTCGTCTCGTGTCATTATTTGCCGCCTCTACCTCTTATAAAGATTTAAAAGATAAAAAATGAATGAGACGTAAAGTGTATGTTTCAACCATTTCGTAAATAATAATCATAGTTAACTCGTGAAAATTCACTGATATAAATTTAAAATTTATTTGTATATAAATTTCGTAAATTTAAAATTTATATATAGATAACGTATAATGTACTCCCTCCAACTCATTTGTTTCTTTAAATTTGTAATTTGTACACGATATTAATAATTCTACAGAGAGATCTAAGGCGGTTATTGGTATATTATGTAACTTTATTTTCTCGGCACTGTGTGAACTTGCTACTGTTATGTGAATCTTACATGATTTTACTTATTGTTAATTACCCTCAGTACTCTCTAGTCTTATTGCTAAATAAATGCAAACCATATCAACTTTGATTAAATAAGCGTTGCTTCAAGTTAATTAATTCGATATTGGTACACAATAAACACAACTTATAGAGTAAGACGATCTTACTTGGTAAACGGTCCATTTTCATAGAAAAACATTCATTGCTAGTTAATAAATTGTTTTTTGCCCAATAAAATCACCTTAAAGTGTAAAACCGTCTCACGCAATAATTAATAAACTTTCACTTTATAAATTTGGTCAATCAGCTAATTAATTTGGTGGCCACATAAATAAAATTACATTTACCCTAGATAATAAGTAGATCATAACTTCATAAGATTTAATTTAAGACGCACTACCCGTCTTAAACTTAAGACGGATCGAATATATATACCAAATCATCCCACTTGTTTGCCTAAGAAATACCAAATTTTTTGGTAATATTTAATTCGTGTTAAGTTTAAGACGAATAGTACCCATATTAAGTAAGATTTACCGTAAATATATCCGAGTAAAATTTAGACGGTGCACATAAATTAGAGTAAAACATTAACTTTACCCTAGATCCAATTAATTCAAGCTCTCAACGGCTCAACCCCTTTGTTTAGTTGTGTGTAGCTGCCGCCTTCTCTCTCTTTCACCTACAAACTATTTATCTACCTCACTCAGTCCATTAAACTTTCAAATCAAGTTGTATTATTCAATTCACTCTTAATGAAACAACTTTCTTTGGTTATCATTTAAAGTTTAAGCACTTCATCGAGTTTCTAAGGTTTGATGATATTATAAAGTTTTTTTTAATTAATTTTGATTACTATCGCTGCACAAATTTTTCATTTCTTATTTTTAAAATTTTAATTATGCATTTAATGATTCAATTTTACTATTAACTTGCATTATATACTAATTTTTTACTTTTCTTAATGTAAAAATCCTTTGTTTTTGAGTTCTTGTTTTTCTTGATGTAAAAAGCTGCATCTTTGAGATTCATGTTGTTAATAATTATTTTTCGTTTTTGAAAATATTTATTATTAATGTAAAATTTTAATTTATAATTTGGTATATCAATGTAATTTATTATTAATGTAAAACTTTAATTTATTGTTTAGGATTGTTAGAAAGTTACATGTGTTGGATCCCTGAGAAATTATTTTAATCTTATAAACCAACTGATACACAAATCAAAGGAAAATGAAAAAAAAAACACATACATGATGGCGTGGATCAATGTGGTGGCTTTAAATGTTCTTGTTTTAATAGGATGAAGATCACTCATTTTAATGATGAAAGTAATAATATTAGAACCGAAAGTAGTGAAATTACTAGAACAAAACTGCGAGTAGTGAAATAATTAATATTAATGCGGCATTAGTGAAAGTATCAATAATTACGGCGGGAGTAGTGAAAGAAACATTAATTACGACGGAAGTAGTGAAAGTAACAAACTAATAATAATTACGACAGGAGTAGTAAGGTAACAGTAGTAATAACGAATGTAATCCTCTATCTATTAAAACTCAAGCAAATACTGCATCCTCATGAAGCCACATCTGCAGTCCAGTCAGCAATTTTCATTTTCTCAAAGTGGGACCCACCACTTATGCACAGAATTTTTATTTTTATTTCTAATTTTCTAAGTTGAACTCAGTTTCGGAAATGTCAATGAGAATTTCTACGTTGAACTCAGTTTCGGAAATATTTATGAGAATTTCAACGTTGAACTCAGTTTCGGAAATTTTTCAATCTTACTCACGAGGATATTAAACTGGATGTTATTAATCTGGATTTTTTAAATAAAAATTTAATCAACAAAAATTAATGTGGATATTAATCTGGATTTTTTTTAACTACGAAGATTTATTCAACTTTAACTGCGAGAGGATTACGGGCGAAATATTTACAGTAGGGTATTCGATAATTTTCAACTTTAAGCGTGAGAGGTACAATAAAATATTTACGACAAATATTTAATTTGGATTGATAATAATAACAAAAAAATAAAGGAAGATCAATAATCCGTAGAAACATGTAAACACAACAATGGTGTTGTATTATATTCTAATCTTCTACTAAAACAAATTTAAAATCTTCAATCCATAAAAAAAACATATTCAAATACAGTACTAAGTAAATATTGAAATACAAAAGTCGTAAAATAAAATCGAAAATTAAATATTTACCAACCAAAAATCAAGCTTTTGAGACATGCAATCAAAGATCTCACATTTTATATCATACCATTCGATTTCTAAAAAAAAAGGAAAAGATGGGTATGATTCGTAGTGGTTAGAAAGTTGATTTGGCTAATGGTTATGAAGAAGATAAGGTGAAAGATGGTTTTTTAGTTGATGTTCATGTAGACAAGGATACTTTAGAATCCAATGTAGAATATTTATTTAGATGGAAGAGCTTACTTTATTTTATTTATATGATACAAGGGATGGTACAAAGATAGAAGATGGAGGCTCATGGCTAGAGGTAGAGATATATTGGAATATGGGAGCTGGAGTGATAGGCGGTGGGGAGTGAGTTAGGGTTTAGGTTGTGAGAGGGAGAGTGTTTTATTAATTCAGTAATTTGGGCTCAATCGGTCCTCCAATTTCCCAAGTGAGATGCACTTTTTATCTGATTGATTCTACTCACAATTCACAAATAACACTCCATAAATATTTACTAGAAATAAATTTATTATTGAGTTCAAAAAAAATTAACACAAATTCTCATTGAATACGGGTATATCCGTATTCAATTAAGATAAGTAGGATTATCTCTTATAACAAGACAAGTGTGGGGGCAATTGGAAAATCAAGAGGATTTCAACTTGCCTTTTTGTGTGAAGCAACCTGACCCTTATTCATTGAAAACGGATATGTCCGTCTTTAATGAGACATGTTGAAAACTTAATTTCTCGATTATTAGTATTTGGGTCATTTTAAAATGTGCCAAAAAGACTTATGTTAATAATCAGTAACTCTTTTGTACGACGGTCTCATACCATGTTTTTTCGTAAAATGTAATCACTTTTAGATCTATAGTAACCATTTTTTTGGTAAATAATGACCATCTGAAAAAAATAATATAGTCATTTTTTTACTCTAAAAATGGTCACTATCTATCAAAAAATGGTCACTATTTGTCAAAAAGTGGTCACCGTTAACTGGTCGCACCATGCGACGGTCGTAAAAGAACAATTGCGGTTAATAATTGTAAAACTTAGTCAAATTCAAATTAGTGCTCAAATTAGTTGTGGATGAAGAAAATAAGGAAAAACTAATGGTAATTAAGACAATTTAGAAAAATTTGAATAAATTGGTAGACTATAGATTTATTCTAATTAGTAAACTATACAGCCAGTTGTATAGAATTTGACCTTTATAATAAAATATTTGAGCTTATATGTACATTTTACGAGCTTTATTAAAACGAATCTCATCGCCTTTATATAGATTTTAAACTCATTATATTACAATGAAGCTCAAATATAATATAAATTTTATGAGAAAATAATAACAAGATGTCTTTCCATGTGGAATTCAAAAGAAAACAAAGAGTACAACATGGATCTAAAATGTCTGATTTAAACTTAATATTTATAGAAATAAATTTTTTATGATGAAGAAATCAAATATCCAAAAAAACACATCATTTAACTGATCTTATTTAATTTAGTTATTAAAATATAAAAAAACGGCTATTAGTTTCAATTTATGTAAATAAAATAGGACCAAATTTTCGAGGTGGTAATGTTGTCCGTCAGAAACACAAATAAATACTCCGTATTAACATAATTTATTCACCCAAAAAATAAAACATAAACCCAAAAAAGCGGACTTTTATATGACGAAAAAGAAAAATCTCAAGGAAGATAAAAAACTTAATAAAAAAAACTGAAAAAAAAAACTAGAAAAAATATAAAATTAGATAAATCTGTTAATTCCTAATTAGACGTACAAATCTATTAATTGCCATACCGTAACCCAAAAGTAAAATAAATTCATTAGAAACCAATATTAAACTAATTTTGTAGACCACTACTGTAACTTTTACGGGCTAAAATGAAGACATTTAAGCAGAATGGTGGTATTGGATTGAGATTGAAATAATCAACTTAGATTGAAACATGTGTTTGTTCATTTGGGGATGCTAACAAGGAGGAATGAATGAAAGGCGACAGATAATCGGCCGAGAGAGGGGGGGCGTTTTACAATTTTGTGGTTTATATTTGGGGTTGGAGAAATTTGATGAGGGTTTGGTATGTGTATATGAGACCAGGGTTTTAAAACTCATGCTGCACATATTTTACTTGGGTTTGATACGTGTATATGGGCTGAGGGTTTGATATGATAAGGCGAGTAAATAGGGTTCCTATAAGGTGGTAAAGTGTGTGCAACTTATAGCTAGATGTGGACACCAGGCCGGGTCAAGGACCAACCCATTTGAAGAAGCGAATTGTGGCAAATATGACCTGATAATAACCCGAACATTTAGATAAAGACATGCGCGACCTATGACTCAACCCGAAATTAGGTACATTTTTATTTAAAAAAAAAAGTATAACGCAATTAAAACTAATATAAAATAGTAAAATTATTAAAAATTCCAATTTTTTGAAATAACATATGCTCATGTTTATTTTAAACCAAAAGTTTTAACACATAACTAAAACTGAAATGAATAACATATGAATATAGTTATTTTTTGTAACGTAAATGTAACAACTGATCAATCTAATACTTCATTGTCAAACTTTATATAAATAACATATCTATTTAGTTAAATATAGTTTATTAGAGTTTTGAATAACACTCCCGTGCAATCTTGCACGGGCTAAAAACTATGCAAACTTAATTACCCGAAACAAAATGATGATAGCTTACACACATGGGGATCACATTGTATGCAAATATTATAGATTTGCTCCCACTAATTCAACACTGCTTTTAAGTTACACTTGAATAATTCATCTACCGATACCGTCACATACTCACATTACATCATGTATCACCTCGAGAAAGAAATTCAAATGTTTGTTAGACTCAATTATTCTTTTTTTAGGGGGAGTGGGATTCAAACTCGTGACCTATTTACAGTTAGAGGCGAATCTAGGATTAAAAGTTTAGGGTGGCGAAAATATCAAGCGTATAATATAAGTCACGGAAAAATGTGTCGGAACATATAAAAATGCAAATACAAACGCACAATCAATATTCATATGAATGGTTGATACTAACATAAAATTTTCATTAATAATTCACAACTAACTATACCTTTGTTTTATTTTTTGACTATAATTTTTATTATGTAACTTTGTGATACAAAACACTAGTAACCACTGCTCCGTAATAGCTTAAGATTTTCACATTATGAATCGACAACTTATCATCATTTTCCACGATTTAGAAAAATCTAACCATTATAAAAAAGAAAAAAACATAATTATTAGGTAAAATATAAAACAAAGTGCATACTCCCTAATACACAATATAATAGACATAACCAATTTAAAAATTTGCAATAAATAACAAATTAATCAAAGTTCAAAAACTAATTATTAAATTGTTGTGTAAAGTTGCTTTACGGAATTTATTTGAGAGGAAATAAAAAAAAATTATTGCATTATGTCCGTGACAAGGCCCGATCACTGCACTGCCAGTGTAGTGCACTACATAGTACATACTTTACCACTGAGTCACATGAATTATCATGCCTTTAGTTGTACTTATTCCTTTACCAACAGGCTTGGGGTAGCAAATTACTAGCGCATAAACTGATTTTTTTTCCGATGGGGTAACGACGGCTATCCCTTGCCACCTGCTGGGTTCGCCCCTGTCCACAGTACCTCCGTTTTACTAAACTAAGATTTTACGCCTTTAGATTTTGAACCTGATTGTAACTTTGTAAGTACCTTATGTGTCCTCCTATTCTCATATAAGTTTCTCCTTTCTTTTTATCACAAGGATTAAAGGAGACACACTATCCTCATATAATTAAATTTGAACTACACAACATATTACCCCACATACAACTAAATTTTGGCCATTCATAACATTAGAAAAAAAAGTGAACATAAATTTATCTGAATAATTTACAAAAAAAAGTAATATTATTGAGAATAAGAGGGAATACTTATACTCTGGAAAATGTCGAGCTCCTCAATAGTCTTATCTAATCCAGCACCCGAGAAAAAAAGTCAGCCAAGCCCGGTTAGCAAACTAAAATAGGCCTAGAGAGGATGTGAATAGTAGTTAAAGTGGGGTATGTAGATGTTCTTGTATACTCGGCCCGTTTTATTAAAATATGGATTAACATGTTAGTTTTAAGGCCAAATATTCTTGATTGGGCTCAATCTTCTGAATTTATTGACCTCAAATACTCTCTCCGTCTTGGTCAATTGTTGTCCTATTTATTTTTAGGTTGTCTCAGTTAATTGTTATCATTTCTATATTTGGAAGAATTTCTATGAGAATTTGAGCATCCAATGGGGCTATTGTCCATTTATCATTCACTGAGTGAAACCACAAATGATCTCCCATTATTTTCTTGGTTTTTGTGCCAAAATGAAAGGACAATAAATAAACCGGGACGGAGGGAGTATTCAGGAGAGAAGTTGGCGAATCGTGGCTTACATAAAGATTTTTTTAACGTGAAGATTACCTTTAGCGGTAAATGGAGGATGAGGTCTAAGGAAGGGTAAAGGGTGAAAAATATTGAATTTGGTGGATTTTTGGGCCTTACCCCATCATGTAATATGTTGGTCTTTTCAATATATATTCTTTTATTAATATAATAACTAATTTAGGGGAAAAAAACTTCAAAATATCAAAATGTTGTCTCAGACGTGCAGATAACATGTTAAAAAATATTTTTGGTGCCCTCGACACTTAATTTCTAGTCCCGTCTCTGAATTAAAGCAGTAAGTCTTGCTTAAGACGGTACTATCCGTCTAAAGTTTAAGACGGGTCAAGTATTATCAAGTCGTGGTAATAAAGACAAAAAATTTGGCATGTTCTAGGCAACAAGTGAGGTGATTTGTATGTATTTAAACCGTCTTAAGACGAATAATGTACATCTGAAATGAGAATTTATGGAATAGTATTAAGCCAAGCATAATGTGCGAATAAGTTAAGTGGGCTGCATACATGCTCTTGACATGTTATAATACGGGCTTAAAACTTGTAGTTTCAAAGTGAAATATTATTCTTTGGTGGGCCTACAACTTTTGAAATTCTCAAATCCAAATACTTATCACATCTGGGTTTATATACGCCTATACGGTCCTTTTGAATCGAATCTTTTATAAAATCGTTTTATTGTGAGGTAGAGTATAAAAAAACGATGATATAAGATAATGAAATATAAACTATTTTTGCTTTGATTTCGATTTCAACAACCAGGTATCGGTTATGATAGCCCATCTATGTAAATATTGGTCGTTATTAGGATACAATGTATCCCCTAGTCATGTTGAGTTCCCAAGTCTTTGTGTTCCCATGTCATTATCTTCCCAAGAGATTGCATTCCCAAGTTATTGTATTGCCAAGTGATATTGGGAACTTGGGAAAGGTCTAGATTGTACTATAAATATTGCATTTTAGAATGAATAATACAACACAACAACATTCTCCTCCAATTCTCTTGACAACACAATATTCCCTCTCAATTATCTTAACAGTCGTCGATCGTCATTATAAAGTATCAAAATGTTAAATTTTAAAATATACGGGTGTCTACTATTCAAAGCTATCTTATACGACAAATTATCTAGAATACATGATTTAAAACTAGTCATGTACTCTTGTGTCTCAAGTTGGAACACTTATGGGAAAAAATGGATAATTAAGCTTGAGATTATAAGCTTGTTAAGTCAAATTATGCATCCTAGTAAAATATCCGTGTATTATACCTAGCACAGTAGTACTTCCTCCATTCTCATATGATGTATCCATTTTGTGAATATATGTGAGATATATTTTAATAAAATGGGAACATCATAGGAGAATGGAGGAAGTACATACTTGATTAAACAAAAGGGGCGCAAATTCCCTTATTATACAAGAAAAAAATTGCTGAAGCGGAAATTAACCACCTTAACTTTAGTCAATTGTGAGATTAAGGTCCCATCCATAAGTTAAAATTTGTATTTTCAACCAAAATCATATCATTAAATTTGTTTTTAGGGGATCTTCTCCGAGATTAATCTGGGCCAAAGCTACATGTGATACTGCTATTATGCCGGAACCGTTTTGTGACAGTCTTAGCTGCTCAAAACACCATTACTGCTGGAGTAGGGCTCGGCCGGGCATGATGATCTCTCTGGCCCTCGCCTTACCGAAATTACCTTCTTCTTAGCTTAGTAAGGCGCAAGGAGCGGAGGAAGGACTGGCGGTAAACCAATAAAAGACTGAAATGGAGACCTCTGGACCCTGTCCCATTTCTGGTACCTTCCCCTGTTTCCGCCGTTTTTGTTGGTTCCCCGAGGCATTCCTCACCAAAACCGCAATCTTTCTCTGCCTCTTAACCATTGACAACCTTGTTAGGAGAGACATTATGCTTGTTAATAGATGTGTACTATGTGAATGCCAATTGGAGGATGTACATCACCTCTTCTTCAATGATCATTATTCCAATACTATTGCTCAACAAATACTGGGATGACAGATTGTTATAGAAGAGTGATAAGCTTAAAACATGAGCTTAACAAGATTGGACTAAATAGAGGCAAAGGTTTGGGCTCGATGTGCTTTCAATGGACTCACCTAGCTACTTCATTTGGCAAGAACGGAATGCTCGTATTTTCAAAGGTTTTAAATGTATGCCTAGAGCCCTAGATGAACGGTATATTATCTGAAGAAGTAGTTGAGTCTCTAGTTAGTTAGCTTCTTTATTTTAAACGTTTTCTTTAGTGGTCATTCTTTGTATGAATTCTTTTTCGTTTAATGGAAATTTTGGGTTCTTGCAAAAAAAAAAAAAACTTAATATTTTAAAATATTTGAAGAATTTATTGACATAATAATTAGAATATTTGTAGTATTTTAACTAATTTTAATATAATTCATGCACATATGAGAGTACTTTTATAGGTTTTCAATTTTATGTAATTTATTTATTCAAATTTTTTAAAACGTTTAAAAAATTTCATACAAAAATTTAAATATATAATGAGTTTACTGTGTATTGATAAATTTAATAAATGAATGAAATTGAATTTTTTTCGTGTAATTTTGATTGAAAATCTAAAACTAGGTCGAACTTTACTTTTATTAAAAGTTATATACCCTAATTAGTACTACGTTTGAAATTCCAGTGAGTATGGCGGAGCCAGAAACTTATATTTGGGGTAGTGAATATCTTAAGCCTATATGTATCTGAAAACTTGAATATTTAAGTAATGCACAATACAACATATAAAAATCAAAACAACAAATTCACCATTAACAATCAAATAGACGCTATTTAATGGCTTAGAAATTTTCATTTTATGATTCAACTTTGATTCTTAATGTTATTTTTGAAAACTTATTATGATTCTCGCTTTGTAATTACATATAATTTTGTTAAAAATAATTTTTCAAAAATAATTTTCCTTATAACTAAACAACTTATCTTTACCTTATTTTCCGACAATAATTTTGATTCGTACTTTACACACCGTCATCCATACATAACTTAATTCTCTTGTACTCGAAGATAATGAACATCATCAATTTGAAATTTTTACAAAAATAATAAATTGAAGGGAAAAATTTAGATATTAAATACATATCTTTATAAGGGACCTTAATTAATGGATTTGGTTAGAATTCTCCATTCATTCAAAGGAATATTCAATAAGAGCATTAAAAAAAGAAAAAAAAAACAAAAAAAAAAATAAAGATGGAAGACCGTGGGAATTGAACTCTATACATGTTGTCAAAATTACTTGTACTATACCAATAGACTACATTCAATTTACTTTGAAATTATGCATTTACTTATAATTATTCTTTCATTAATAAGAGTTGGGGGAGCGAAAAATCGACTCCTTAACTATTTTTTTTGTTTGCTCCTTAGTGCCTACGCCCCTTGGGATAGTTTGTCTCATTTGGTATCTCATATTGTGTCTCATGCACATCTTGACACATCAATAGATTAACATATTTGTTAGGAGTATATATTTTCTTATTTGCAACAATTAATGTGTGAAAAGATATGTGGTGACACACAAAGGTAACAAAAGTGGGACTTATGATTATTACTGCTTACGTGGAGAGCAAATATACACAAATTTGTACACTATAACTCTTTAATTTATTATTATGGTAACTAATATGAGTACATAAATGAGTAAAATATCATATTTTCAACATAAAATAAAATAGATAAAATGTGTGTGAGCATTTTTTGGGCAACTATTTCGTATTATTTAGGACCTCGTCCATCACCCCAAAGTTGTGTATAGTATTCTTCTCGCTACTCGTTGACATTTTCTATTTTCTTGCCTCCTTTTTGGACTCCTTTCATATTTGGGATATAGCTTTTGTTGATACGCAAGAACTAATTCAACACGATTTACTACCAAATAACCATTTTTCTTGATTTTATTTAACCCAAATTATCATTTATGACGGACCGACCCGTCACAAGCTTGCGACGGGTCAAACCCCCCCACAAAGAGCAAGTGGGGTGCAAATGAAGCCCCCCACTTGCCTTGCCACTTGCTATTTGTTAAGGGGATTTAACCCGTCGCAAGCTTGCGACAAGTCGTCCCGTCACAAGCAAGACTTATTGTTTATTTAATTAATGGACTAATAGAGTATGTGTTTGAAAATATTATGTGTATACTTATGTCTTTTAAAATCCATGGTAAGATATGGATTCAAAGAGATGTATTTATACGGTATACATATTTACATATTTCCTATGCTCCGATCATTTATTTAACGTCACTTTTGGCACAAATATCAAATAGGGATAAATGGATCATTTGTGGATAGAGTCATTAGAGCATCTCCAATGGTAAGCTAGTTGCTACTAGTTTACCTTTGCCACATCAATATTGTAAGCTATAGCAATTGTAAGCTACAATTTACTCCAATGTTGTAGTCAACTTACAATTAGCTTAATTAGACCCACCTAACACACTTATCTATTTATTTATTCATTTTCTAAATTTCCAACATAAAATTAAAATTTTATTAATGTGATCTATATTTTTCTATTGGTTAAAATTTATTGTAGGTCAATTTAAGCAAGTAGCTCCATGGAGCTACTAGCTTAAAATTTTTGTGGGTCCTTTTAAGCAAAGCTAGTCTACATGGGCTATTCCAATGATTAAGGCAAGCAAGTCCCTAAGTTAAAGTCGACAATAATCCTTTTGGGTGATCAAATTAACTATTGAAAATCTTCCTAATATAGAAAAGTACGGTAAACAAATATATGACACACCAAAAATGAAAAAGTACGTAGATGACGGGAACGGAGGGAGTACTTCACACACATGAGAGTTAGGGATGAAGTCATGGACGGAAGCCAAGGAAATAGAAGGGCGCTCAGTCGCTCACCCCTACACAATGAAAATTGTGGATATTTAGTTAAAAATTCCGATTATTTATATAGTCTATGTATTACTTTATCCGTCCCAGACAATAATTTACACTTGTTTTATTTCCTCCTCACAAAATAAAACAAGTGTAAATTATTCACTGTAAATTATTCTAACTTTGTCGCTCCGAAAGTAATATTGATCGATTAAAATGAAATTACCGGACTAATCTGAAATATTTACCACAATTAGTTATCAAATGTAGCTTGCTAGGTTTACCTTTTTCTTGTTCGATGTTTAATAAATGTTTGTTCATGTGGATATTATAAATTTATATTGTTTGCAAATGATATATTATTATGTTTAGGTGAATATGATTATGTGTTTGAAAATCAGATTATATGCTTAGTTAAATTAGATTGTTTTTAAGTAAATGTGTATACACGCATAATAACCCGAAACAATTGTATAACAATTATCGATAGAGCGACTTATACTAAAAAAAATGTTAAAATTGCTTTCTTTAGAATATGAATAATATTAAAAATAAATTAAAATTGCTTCCTTTAATTAATCAAATAATATTAGAGAGACATATTGACAAACAAAATATTTTAACCTTCTTTTAAGAAAGAAAACCTTTATACGTTTATACATTTATACCATCATGAGACAAAATGATTGACTATTTCTTTATAAATTTGAGCTATATCATGATAATTATAATGTTGCCTTAATATAGAGGTGAGGGATTTAAGCATCAAAGGCACAAAATCCCTAAGATCCACATGCTAAAAACTCATCTAAATACTTAACCAATAAACGTTAGACATTTAATTCATGCAAAGAGAAAAACCATAAGTTAGTTGACCTTATCTAATCTATATAGCATATACCAAAGATTCCCTCCTTCAAAAGTGATGGACCATAGCCTTACATACATAGAGCATTTCAATCAACAAAGGATAGCCGATAAGATAGGAGTTGTGGTGCATTACACTTTTGTCATTACCTCACACTACTTTTCCTTATTACCATTATTAATCTCAAACTATATTTGTCAAAAAAAAAAAAGTTTTTAGGTGGTAAATTGTTAAAAGAAATCTCTTGATTTTCCCTTTAATGTCAATTAAAGGGGTCCTTTTAATTTACTAAATTAAAGTCTCCTAAATTCTACATTAGTAATATTTGTTAATTGATTAGGTTGACATATGTGTCAACTTCTCACTTATGTAATTTAACTATGAAGTAGATTATTACTTAATATAAGCAATCATATCATTTTCTTTAGTGTAGTCATGTTTTGTTAAATTAAGGTGTATGATATGACTCGTAGTTTGTTTGGGCCACCGTTTGTTTATGCAATATAAAGATAATCGTTTAACTATCCACATTTCATACGTGATTTAACATTATACGTGTTAGGTTTAGATAAATGAACTAAGAAAAAAAACCGGATCTGACCAATGCATCAAGAAAAAAACCGGATCTGACCCGTAAGAAAAAAAAATCATTATTCGTATTATTGCCAATTTACCCTGATATACTGACACAATATATTTATGTTATTTATATATTTCAACAATGCATTTACATTTAATATTATCTACCACAATTTAGTTAAGATTTATTAATATTTTGACACAACTATTGTTACGTTTATAATTGTTTTGCCACGACAATTGTTATTATTGTTGTTACTGTTGTCCGTTTTCCCTTTTTTTTATTATAGTTATAAATGATAAAACAATATCGCACTAAGCCTCTAGATTACCAACTCCGGCCCTGACCAGGAATAGAAGATAAAATAAAAAAAATTCTGTTATTTTTCAATTCCGTAATTTAGGTGCTTAATTAAGTCTTCATTTACTATATTCTTCTTTGGATGTCGCGGAATACGTACGCAGCGCTAACACTATAAAAAAAACTTTTACAATAAACGAAAAATGATAAATAAATGTATGAGATAGATGAATTCCATTTACCAATATGTATTAATAATCTGCTATGCCTAATCGTAATTGGCCAAAAGCCACGCATGATCTTAAATTCGTAACCTCATTAGAAACTACGATTGAAGACAACAATGATTAAACTAAGCCAAATAAACTACCAAAATGATAGGATAAATGTAGATGTATATGTTCCTATTTAGCTTTTTTTTTTCAAATAAAATTACAATTTATCATATTTATTCCTATATTTTGAAGATGTACAAAGGTTTTAAATTATTCACTAGGTATTACTTGACAATCGGCAGAAGCATCTTAAGTTACTCGTGTTATATCTAATTTTAAAAAATCTTAAGGTAAGTTTTAACCGATACATTTTATTTATTAAAACATGTTTAGTAAATAATAGATATTAGGACATTTACACGAAAATAGTAGAGTAGTATGAATTTATACAAAAAAAAAAGAAATACTACTTGTAGAACACTCTTAATTATTTGTTTGATTGGTTAGTCTACTAGTTAACTTAAATTTACTGGCATTTGTTAGCCAAAGTACCAATTCAAGTATCAATAACATGAACATAAATCTAAGGCGAAAACTAATAATTAAGTATTTCCTTTGTTTCAGTCAATAGTTTCTACTCGCTTTATTTTTCCATCACAAAATGATTAAAGCAAATATATATATATATATATATATATATATATATATATATATATATATATATCTCACTGGGACAAATGAAGTATTTGTTTATTTTAAAAATACCTATGATTTTATCTCTATTTCGAGGATACAATTTCATTATTGTCCAAAATTTTTTATTAGACATCAAATTACGCTCCCAGCTTGTCCAACTAAAGCCATCTTAATTATAACCTTGAAAATTATTATTTTTTTATGTTGAATATATAATCTAGACCATGCAAAAATAAATCCAAACCCGAAGAAAACAATCAAAATCATCTAAAGCACCCGATGTGTATAACCGAACCCCAAACCCGATTTAATCGGAATTCATTTTTTTCCGAATGGATCAGAGCCTGGATACATATGAAGTGGTAATAACTGAACCGATTGAGTAACCTGGATAAAAACTGTTTATTTTCTCATAAAAACACTCTTAACTTTCGAATATTTTCCATTAATTATTTATTTATTACTTGTAATAGATTGAACATTTTCGTATATGTTGAAAGTATGAGAAATAATAAGGCATTTTTACCTTTGGGTTCCGAAAAATATGATTTAGAAACTCACCTGAATTGATATTGAGCTGAACGAAATCGTACTTAGTCGAACACAAGCCAATTATAAGGTTAACTCAAATGAACCTGATTATTGACATCAATCTGAACGGAAATTAAGGTGAGTCTTAATCAAATTGAACCGATTTAACCCAATTCAACACAAAGCAGTATAATCCTGATCATTAACACAAGATTTTGATTTAGGGGAGGCGAATAATTTGAGGGGGGAAGCGAGTAATGATATACAGAATAGTTTAGAATTTAACTAACAAATTCAAAAATCTCATCTGAACACTCCTCTTAGCTCTCTAGTTCCACCCATTTTTAAAGAAAATGATAATGCAACTACACTTTTTGTTGATGTCATAACTGTTAGGGTGCAAATCCATGTCCCACATTATCGTTGATATAAAGGTGAAAGAGAATATTTATAAGAGTCTACAAAATATAATAGTACGAGGCATTTTGGGAAGAAACCTAAAAGTAAATTTGTGAGGGCTTGGCCCAAGCGGACAATATCGTACTATTATGGACAATGAACATGATGCGGCAGAGGCCGAATAAGAGGTATCGCAACTTCCTCATAACAAGTGGTATCAAATCTCAATGTTCGACTTGGGCTAAACACAAGAAAAAGCATCGAGTCAAGACATGAAGGTGCCTTACACTATAAAGAGTACTCCAATTTTAGCGAAAGACAACATTGATCTCAGGACGATGAGACAAGTCATCCAAGAGAACACCGTCAGCGACTTGACGAGTTGAGTCGAGGCTTAATGGAGACCAACAAAAGCGAACTAATGTAAGTTCAAAGGCGGTAGGGGGTGGCGCACTGAGCCACTAGATGCGGATACAGTAGTATATTGTGGTCTTTGGTTTGAACAAATGATTGTTAGAGTGCAAACTCATGTCCCAAATCGTTAGAATAAAGGTGAAAGAAGATATTTATAAAGTGTCTACAAAATATAATAGTACGCGGCCTTTTAGGAAGTAGTCAAAGAGTAAATATGTGAGGGTTTGACCCAAATCAAACAATATCGTACAATTATGAACAATGGACATCGTTGCTACAATCCAAAGACCCAACAAAAGGTGTCAACGCTTCCGCACAGCAACAAGTTCACTGTCTCACAAATATAAATAACGTTGGTAATTTCGGTGTAACGTTATGTTTTCAACAAGACCAAGGGAATACGAAAAGATAAATGTATTAAGACAAAATATTAGAGACTAAGGGGTCGTTTGGTTGCATGTAGGAACTTTCATTGCCTAGGAAGTGAAAGATCACATGATTTTGAAATTCATGTGAATTGGAAAATGTTGTTTGGTTACATAGAGCAACTACAATTCATGTGAGCATTCCCACTTACCTAGGGGGACCTAGGTAAGCAACTTAATCCATTATGGAGGAATTAGAATTCATGGGAAGTTGCAATTCATATGAATTGGTGTAACCAAACAAGCTACCTATTTTGTAATTCATATGAATTACACTTCCTGTGTTTTTTAGTGGGTAACCAAACGATCCCTAAGAAAGAGAAAATATGATAGGTGGGCCAGGGAACATGACATAAGATCATAATTAAACTATTTAATCAAACAACAAGTAGGAGTTGTATTTAATACTCTTATATCAAATAAAAAAAATCAAAATTACCCCATTTAGAGTAACTTTAACATTAACTAAACTACAATTACTACCCCTCCCAAGTTCCACCCCACACGTCTCCCTTGTAAATTGTTAAAGTTGAACACCTCACATTTTCAACTTTTTTTTTTCTAATTTTTTCCAACAAAAAAAAATAATTAGCTTTGGTAACCGGTAATAGCCGGTTATGTGGCTGAGAGATTTGGTTGGGGTTTAAGCATAGTTTTTGGGGGTATTTTTATTAATAATCAAGATAAAATAAAAATAAAATAAAATAATTAAATAAATAAAATAAAAATAAAATCCTCCTTATACCTCGGGGTTTTTGTAATAAGAGAAGGTTTGTGTTGTGTTTTTGTTTATGTTGTCCCCACAAAAACAAAATCTAGAGAGAGATTCATACACTTTTTAGAGAGAGAAACACACACACAACAAAATAAAAATGGCAATAAAATTTAAATAAAATAAGAATTTTTATGATACAATTTTCATGTTATGTTGCGTAACTTGATTGATAATGATCATCATTGCATACCCTTTTATACATATTCACCAATTCTTTGTAAAAACCATTTAAAAATGACAAATAATTCTACTTTTTTGTTGGGTATTTGTTATATTTGAATCTTAATATTCTTAATTGTAGATAAATTTGATTTCTTTCATCATATACTTGTAGATAGATAGGTATAGTTTAGATAAATTTGTGGGAATTTAAAGATTTAAGCACTTGAATTTGTTTGAAGATCAATCATTTGGGTTTTGTTGATCAGGTGAGTTTCTTAATCTTTTTTTAATTTTTGTTTGTTTTTGTTGTATAAAGTTTTGATCTTTAAGTTTTTGAATTTTGTTTTTTTGGTGAAAGTTTGGTGGAATTATCTTGGTATTTATTAAATTATGTTATTTTGTGTTGATGATCATATGAATTGATGATCATGATGTTATGATCTAGAATTTTGATGAATTAATCATATTATAACTTGGTTTAATCATGGTTTTATGTTTGAACTTTGCTAATAGTATGCTAATGTTACAATTCAAGGATTTTGAGTGATTGTATATTTGTATGTATGATCATAGATAAAAATTGAATTCTGTTTTATTGAAATTGTTTGTTTGTTGATTTCCAACCTAATTTGTAGAATTTGTAATTTAGAATTAATGGAATTCTTGATAATTTTTTATCTTTAATGAAATAGTAAATAGTAATTGATCAAGTATAATTTTGAGGGTAATTGTGTTAGATTAGCTTAATCAATGATTCCTAAAATGGATTTGATACAAATTTAGGATCTAGGGTTTAACCTTAGTTAAAGTTATGGGTTTATGGTATGGATTTAGGTGCAATCTTTGTAAATTTTGTCGGGTTTTGAATGAATTTGTTATTCTTTTGCAGGATACTTTTACCATTTCTGCATTTTTTCCCTGGCATGTGTTGTGAAAATGGTGTTGGTAAAGAGAATGTTGGATAATAGATTGAATGGATACCGTTCGCCTGTCGTACCTAGAGCTCCCAGATCCATAAGGGTGAGTTTTCCTTCCGAAATTTTGGTAGTTTGATGTACATTGTTTAATTTGAAGTTTATGTAATAATTGAGATCGGCATTGGTTTCAGAGGCGGAGTTTGCGTGAGAAAAAGATCGAAGGTACCCAAATGTGTGCTTTTGATTTGCTGGCCACAGTGGCTGGGAAATTGCTGGAAGAGACTGCATGCTCTTCTGCTTCGAGTAGCGCTAATGTGGGATTCGACAAAAAATGCCTTGGGAATAACGGTATAAAGAAGGAGCCTAAAGATGTAGATAAACCAATGGGAGGAGAGCATGATGATCAGGGTAGCTCCGAGGGTAGTGTCTATTTCTCGGGACAGTCAAAGGGTATTTTTAAGGAGAAACTCGAAACTGTGAATGGAGAGCATGTCTCTCCACTCGCAAGTTCTGTGTGCTCTGCGAAAGTTTATCCTGATTCCAAAATGGTAGCTAAGAAAAATCATGATGATACTGTAAAGCCTTCAAATAAAATTACACGGGATTTCCCCTTAAGTGGGGAGTCAAATGACAGTCACGACACTAATGTAGAGAATACGTTGAATAGGAAACTAGATACTAATGGGGGTGCTTCTGGAGATTTCGCTATGGCTAACAACGCTTCGGTTGAGTTCCCCCTTCGTAGGGACACTGCTCCTAACAATTCTTTTCTCAAGAATGTGAATGATGTAAAGATAAGTTGTAATGATGATGACGAAATTCTTTCTCGTTGCTCTCAACCTAACAATACAAGGAAGATATTCAGGTCTCCGACTCGTATTGGAGACCGAAGATTCAGGAAGTTGCTAACATCCAAATACTGGAAGACAGCTCCGAAACTGAAGGACTTTGAACAGACTAACACAGGTGCTCTTCTGCTTAGGCTTTGCGATTGATGTGTAGTGTAGCTTCTTCGGCCTTTTGTAGAAATTGATGAATTAAACTAATTTTGTGAATTCTAATTTGATTCTTCTATAGGTGGTGCAGCAAAGCACGATTACCACAAGAAGAGACCTTGTTATGAAATCGACAGGTCTCAGCGTAATACTCCTTTCAAGAAGAGGAGGTTACTTGATAGAAACTCAATTGTGACTTATGATGGTGGAATTAGTTGTGAAAGTGTTTCTAACTCACCCGAGAAGAGTAGGGATGACGATAACAATAGAATTGCTGAGAAGCTTGATGAAGGTTCATTTTTTAACAGTTCTTCATTTTTAGTGCTCTTGAATGAGATTCTGTAGTGAGAGAAATCTGATTGGATGAATCGATTTATGTGCAGGTACTGAAAAGCTCTTTCCTGGGTTAAAGAGCTTAAATTCTTGCAATTCATCAAATTCTCACGGTACTGTTCGAATTTTCAGATAAACTGTTATCTTTCGTAATACGAGCACAAATTCAGCTGCAATCTAGAATATCTTATGTGAAATGTGTTTTTCTTGCAGTGCGGCTTAGTATAAAGTCCTTTAAAGTCCCTGAGCTCTTCGTGGAGGTCCCGGAGAGTACAACCGTTGGTTCACTTAAGGTAAAGAGCCAAAATTATTTTCCTGGCATTGTCTTTCGATAACCTGCTTGATTTGGCTTAGTTTGCTAATTTTTCGAAATCGGGATGTAAATATGATCTCTCAAGTCTTTGGTTCTTCTCTGTTTCTTTCTTGTTTGCTTAGTATGTAAGATCTAACATAGTATGCTATACTAATCTGAGTAATCTCTGAATGATCACTTCCTTAACTTGTACAGTATATTTTATGTTATTTTCTTCCGATATGAATGCTTGTGAAATGGTATCTTTTTTATAACTTATAATCGTTAACAATGCTACCACAGAGAACTGTACTAGAGGCTGTGACATCTATACTTGGCGGTGGATTACGTGTTGGTGTACTTCTTCAGGGAAAGAAAATTCGAGATGACAACAGAACTTTGCTTCAAGCTGGCATATCCCAAAATGACGATATGGATACTGTTGGGTTTATGCTGGAGCCAAATAGTCCTAAGCCACCCTCTCCCCCAATAAGCCCTAAAGAACCTTCGGCTTCACTTTTGTGCGACTCACCCAAATTTTCACAGAGGTAACTGCTTGTAACCACTTTCTTTATCATTTTATATAAGGTTTTAATTGTTTAGTGTTATGTTATTGACTTTTAGTTGTGTCAATATGACTTATTATCAGGTCTGAGTTTGACATTAAGAAAGACATGTATCTACTTGGCTCACTGGATAAACCTTCAGTGACTGATTCAAACAGTCCCGCTGAAAGTTCTAGGGACATAGTCCCGTCTCCCACTGTAGAAGTGCCAGAGAAAAATCTCTCTGAGTCTAAGGCTCTGGTACCCGTTCCTGATGCTTCCATGAAAGCATTAGCTGTACTGCCTATGAATCAGAGGGCTAAGCGTTCCGAGATAGGACAACGCCGTACTAGGCGACCATTTTCTGTTACTGAGGTTGAAGCGCTTGTCCATGCTGTGGAGAAACTCGGAACTGGAAGGTACCTGTCTAGTTTTCCTCTCTCTCTCTTTTGCTGTTACAATCTTCTTGCCATTTTCTTTTCAGCCAGTCTTGTATAAGACGGTATTACTCTTACATATGGAACGACTAACTATTTAAGACCGTCTTGTACAAGTTTTATGTTTTCTTTAGTCACGTGTTTGAGGCCCGTGACCAATGTTGTTATGTAACTAAAATCTTTCCCTTTTTGAAGGTGGCGCGATGTTAAGTTATGTTCCTTCGAGAATGCGGGTCATCGAACTTACGTTGATTTGAAGGTAACAACCGCCTTTGGCCCATTATAGTTGTTCTCATTCTATTTTCTTGATGTGATGTGCCTTATTTTCCAAAAGTTTTGAGAAACTCATTGTCATCTTCTTTGTATGTTTTGTAAACAAAGACCTTCCACATAAATTTCACCCTTTATTATGCTAAGGGAATCTACCTTATTCTTCTTCTTGCATTGGTGTGGTCCTAATTTCTAAGTCCTACCATTGTTTTCATTGCTATTGTTATCTTTGTTTGGTTGGCTCACTTGTTGTTCCATCTTTTGGGGATTGGAACTATACCTTAAAGGTCACTTGCACATTACTTTCTCATTATGTTGACAATGATGGCCTAGCTCCTCTCTGACAAGATAACATAACAATATTATACACATTAATGTAGTTGAATATTTGTGGTTGATAACTCTCATTATTCCTCCGTTACCACTCTATCTGTCTCGCTCATTTGTTACTACCGTATTCCTTTTGGTTCGTCCCTACCATTTGTTTATGTTTATTGTTCTCTCATTTTATCCCGATCAATAGTTTACCTTTTACTTGTAAGGGAGTACTCCCTCCGTCCCAGCCAATAGTTTATGCAAACGTAAACTATTCACTAAGACAAAGGGAATAGTTCATTTTTTTTAACACGTTTCCCCTTATTTTTGTGTGTGTACCCAATACCCATGTGATTGGTAGGCCCGTGCATTATCACTCTCTAATCTACCCTTTACAAATACCCGTTACCAACAGTTGTCAGTTAGGCTAGTAAAGTCATGAGGGTTGGTACTCATGACCAGGGATTAAATCCCGTCTGCTATATATTTCCCTTATGGCTTCCTTTACCAAAAAAAAAAAAAGAAACACAAATACCCGATAACCACTTGCTTGTGCTTGTATATATATCCAATCCGAAAAAACCGATCCGAAAGCAAAAGTATACAAATGGGTGAGACAAAGGCATAACTATATGTTAGGGAGACATGAATCTAAACATGCTCCAAAACTATTCTGAGGAGAAAATGGCTGTGATCCACATGGGTTGTTCACTTGTTCTCTAGCCAAATTGATCTTGTAAATCACTTTAATCATAACCAATAAACAATTAATCCTATGATTTCCTGGATCATTAAGGGCTTATCTTTATTATCACATGACCTGAGTTGTATTTTTGTTACCTGTGGCTGTCATTGATGTTTTTTTCTTTTTCTTTGCTCCAGGATAAGTGGAAAACCTTGGTCCACACGGCGAGAATCGCCCCGCAGCAAAGGCGAGGAGAGCCGGTTCCCCAAGAGCTATTAGACAGGGTGTTGGCTGCTCAAGCTTACTGGTCTGACCATCAAGCTAAGCAAAATGGGAAGCAACACTCCATCATTCCTAAACTTACCGACTCGGTAGCTTGAATTCATTTTTTCTTTTAGCTATTAGGTTTCTAATTTTTATGTAGAAATTGAAAAAAAAATGTGACAGGTATAAGAATTGGAGGGTAAGGAAAATATTGTAGAAAAAGATATACGCGATATTCATGTAGCTAATGTTCTTACAGGGGTTTAATTTCACCATTATTCATTGTCGATGGCTCCATTAGTGGGGGAGCCTTTCGGCCCTTTTGTAAATGATTTGTAATAGAATAAGGGGTTTTTCCAAATCGGAAATCCCATGTTCTTTATTTTTTGTAAAGACTATAGGAATTTTTTTAATAAAGTTGAGAGTTTTTCCTCATTATTACTCCGTTTTATTTAGTCGATTAAATTGAAGTTAATGCAACCATAATTCGGAAATAATTTGCACAAATTTGATCCCGCGTAACAACTCCAAATTCCAAACATCCTCACAAGATGAATTTGTTGACAGTAATGTAATTTTCATTATACTACTGTCTACTACTATGTAATCGATCTGGTTTAAAACCCGTCTCTTAAAATAAACGACGCGTTAATCTAATTCCATAAAACTTGGTCTTTTTATAGACTTTTTTTAGAATGATTGCAGCAATCCCGTGGAGATAGGGCAGATGCAGATTCTGTGTTGAAATAATTGAATAAGATTATAAAGAAACCGAGTTGACGTACTCATATAACTAATCTTTCTAATTTAAACACCTGTGAATTTAACGGTCAACTGCGTGAAGTATTGCTTAAGTAACTGGAATTACAAGGTTGTTTTAAAATTGTTTTTAGAACCCTATATGTGTGAAAGTCAAGCTCTTAAACAACCTATTATCCTTCCATCATCAAATTTAGGTGTACCAAAAATGTATACCAAATATTAGATATAACTCTTGTTTTTTCCAATCCCTACATAAATTTTGGATATACGTGATAGCATATAAAACAATAAGATTGTTCGTTCTCATACACGTTTAAATTAAAGATCCTAAAGCTATATATATTCATTTCATTTGAACTGCCTGTACAGCTGTACTTATCCATTAGGCATCTAACTTTGTTTTTTGTTAAGGCTTTCGGTTAAATTTTTTTTACTGAAATCTCATTTTTTTATTCGTTAAGATATATTACAGGTCGATGAAGTTATTGTTTAGTTTGACGGTTAGCCAACTAATATAAATCAATATGTTTTTTACTTGGCTATACATGGATCACAATACTCGTAGCGACAATCAATTTAAAAGGTAAATTCATATTATATATATATTACATAAGTCTGGAGATACCCATAAACACTTTTATCAACTAGTATGGAGTTATTCTAGCTTAAACCCTGAAAATGCAGTTGTCTATAAACTCACGAGTCACGAGGGAGAACTTCACTGTCTGAGTGATCCTACCTTCCTCAAAATCTCGAATTCGACTAAATCGGATGGTATACATACCTCAAATATCTTATCATCAAAGTAAAAGGATGGGAAAGTGATCATATAATGCATGATAGTTGCTTAAGAGTGTCGTATGGTGCACCAACTTTTACCAAAGGAAAAAAGAAAGGGCAACACAACACAACACAACACAACACAACATGAATAAGAAGAGGCAGTTTGGTAATGAATTAGCTGGTAAGCTAAGCATCTTAGTTAGCTTAGATTGACATGAATTCATGAGATCACCGCTAATACCATTTGCATTCATACCCTTTTTTTTAGAGTTTATTTTAATACTTCTCTCTCTTACCATGTTACGCCATGTGATATTCTTTCTACTTTATTAAATGTTTATCTCTCCCTTTGTTTTCTTCACCTTTTTTTTATTGCTCATTTTTGGTATTTATAAGTATATAATATGCTTTTAATATTTTTTTGTCTTGGTTGTTGGTTCTTAAAGAAGGAACCATAGGGGTGGGCCATGTTGAGGTTTCTTGTAAAATGAGGTTTCTTAATCATGCACTTTTACTTAAATTATTACTTGTATTACTTAGTATATGCATGGAGTAGTTTAATGTAACACTGTTTTTTCTTTAAATACAACGTTTTGTATTTAATCTCGGTATCACTCTTTACCAATTACCATGCAATGTGTGAAATTAAGTGTGAAAGACTACTAAAATGAAGGGCCTATAAAGACGTGTGTGTGGGAGGAAAATATATTCTAATGTAATGAACAATATAAGGAATAGTATTATGTTAAAAATATGATAAAAGTTAATAATATCTACATAAAATATGAAGTTATTGTTTCAAAACCTAAGAAATGAAGTGCTTCAAACGACCTAGTAAGATCTCATTGTTTGGACTTAAAGATCAATTCAGGCCAAGTTCACTCAATTCAATTCTAACGATTTCAGTCTAAAAGAATAGAACCTAAATCTCATAACTACTCCCTCGTCCTCTTACAATGGCAATGGAAATTACATCAACGAACTAATATCTCAAGTTATTCCAACGTATGGGTTTATTACACTACTGCACTGTAATGTTTGTTATTTCTTATGTCCTAAATCGATTTGTTTTCAAATACATTTTACTTATACGATCGAGTGTCTTTATACAGAGTAAATTCTTTAGATATTTTCCCTTTTTTTTTCCTAGTCTAATGCTCAACCTAAAATACATGAGTTCTACTCCTAGTACCCAAAGTAAAAAAGAAAAGGAAAGACAAAAACATAGTGGAAAAAGTGAAGTTGGTTGGTTGTAGAAAATGAAACGTAAACCAGATAGGCAAAGCAGGTGATAGCACATGCAAATGACAAAACCTTAGTTTTGACCTAATTAAGAAGGATGTCACACTAGTTTTAGCTACTTATGCAAACACTACAGTCTGGCTTCTTTCATTTCCAACCTACATTAGTTGCATGCTTAGACAACTCGTATATACCATACGACTATTACGTGACCTAGTGTGTGTGTGTGTGTTATGACCCCTTTGAATCACATTCTAAATTCCTTGTGTTACTTATTCCCATATGGCCATATCCAAATATTTACTATCGGAAAAAAAGAAGCTTGTTACGACGCTCCTAAATGCTTATGAACGACACCATCAAGTAAAACTAAGCAGATTTCAGTTGGCATGTTTCGTGTTAGAATTGGCAATTTTGAAAATGAACTGATTCAGAATATCAGACATGAAGTGTAAATTTGTACTCTGTAATGATTTAGAATTGATTCAATGTTTCAAAATCGTGATGGTAAAGAATCCTAAAACATAATTTATTACCCCTAAGATGACATCCTAAAAAAGCTTGTTGCAACACTCCTAAATGCTTATGACACCATCAAGTAAAACGACTAACCTGATTTTAGTTGGCCTGTTTCGTGTTAGAACTGACAATTTTGAAAATGAACTGATTCGGAATATCAGACATGAAGTGTAAATTTGTATGATTTAGAATTGATTCATTGTTTCAAAATGACGTGATGGTAAAGAATGCTAAAACATAATTTAGTACTCTTAAGATGACTCAACTCGACTTAAATGCAATTTAATAGTATTCCCATGATAATGATTCAGATAAATTGACTTGTTCATTAATTTAAGATAACATTATCTTTTAACTTTGGGCTGTCAATCCCATTAATTTTGCCAATATTTATGCCATTTATTGAATAAAAAAGAAAAATAGAATTGTCACTAATGGGAAAACGGAACATGCATCTGCTGTAATACATCAAATTCTTTTAGTAATTGAGTTTACATTTATATTTTCTGAACTTTTAAAGTTTGTAAGTTATATTCAAATTTTTGATGACGAAACTTAAAATTAAATTAACTTTTGAACAATATTATAGTTTTATCTTAATTAATAATGTTTTAAGTGAACGATCTCAAAAACTTCATAATAAAATCATAATTTATAAACAAATCTTAAAAATTTTATCATAAAAGTCAAAAAGTAAACAATCAAGTGTACATTTGATATGTATAATCTACAAATTGGTCACAAATCTAAATTTTGACTTCATTCCCGTTTGATTTAAATGAGTTTGGTAGTGTCAAGCTAAAGGAAAGGCGGCGTTGACATGTCTACATTATACCGTTATAGTGTCATAATTTGTTTTCAACTATCTATTTAACATCTTTCAAAACAAGGAAAATAGAAATGATTCAGCTTTATGAATTAAAATCCTAGTCATGTATGATGAAAGTTGTTAAATTAGATAGATAAATACTTTTATATTTTGACGGTATACTTCCCAATATTTAACATCTCTTATGTAAATGAATAAATCATATATATAACACACCTTATCAGAGTACATTTTTTATGATTTTAAAAACTGAGTGACTAATATAATATATTATAATAATAACTATACAAACATAATTATTTTGTCATAATTATAAGCCATACACTTAGAGTACATGTTAATCTCTTGTCCTATGAAAATATGGGCAGTAAGTAGATGATGTATTAAAGCATAATGTGTAGTTTATGAATTTTATAATAAAATTTTCGAGTTTTATTTTAAAAATTACGAGTTATAGTATAATTTTTCTGAATTCTTTTACCGAGCTCAAAAATTTACAAGAAAACTCACAAACATTACATATAAGCTTAGTTAAATTTGAGTTTGTTATTTATTAAGTTTGAATGTGTCTAATGTATAAACTTTTTTTCCATTACGGGCCGCAAAAAAATGGAGTTTGAGAAGAAACGAAAATGGGTACAATAGTCCAATGGGCTAACACATTATTTTTTATAATTAAATGTTTGGTTGGTGAGATGTATAGGCTTAAGCCAGACTATTTGGCCCAAACAATATATACACACACTTCCACTATCAAGTCCAGGCCCACGGTTTTCTGATTTACTCCGAAACATTCTGTGGTGATCACGAGCTACAAATATTAGCTAACTTTACTGAGTGTATTATATCGGGAGTAAAAATCGAATATTTAACTTATTGTTGGGGTAAGAGTATTGAAGTTAATATATAATTTGATATCTTATATCGCGGGTAAGAATCGGGCTATGTACGAAGCCCACTTACAGACTGTTTTTTTGTTGGAAAGTTTAAAAAAATGGTTGGTAATGTAGTTAACTGATAGATTTGGAGATTACTGACCATTTGTTTCAGTCGGTACAAGACCTGTTTCCTGTAGCGAGCCCTGCCCTACCCAACAATGAACTGATTCAAGGCTAGGTCTGAGCCATCCCAGGCTGGCCAACTCAAAGACCGCTTCAAAATTAGGTGGGCCAACTTGGGTAAGCGCCTTTAATAACAATGTATTTATCAGTTTATGTATGGGTAGTCCGTATAAACTAAATTTGCACAAACTCTTGTTCAAGACAGGTAGTTTTAAACTTTAAAAGGGTGGATAAATACATAGCAAATCACTTCACAAGTTATCTTAAAAATGTCAAAAAGTTTTGTCTCCATTTATACAATGTGGTATTATTTGAATCCGTTTTAGAGAGAAAATGAATACTACGGAGTAGGTTTTAAGCGAGACTTGCCGATAAACTTGTGGAGTTGTGGTACGCATGCATCATAGTATCAATTTGAATTATATTACTTGTCGTCGAGGAACAAAACTTCGATGCAAAACCAAACTTAATCTCCAAACTAATCTGACCTATTTGTATTAATGCACCTATTAATAACACGCCATTGATGATTGCGATAACACAGAATAAAGTGGTGGACATGTTAGGTTCGTTTTCGACTACTTGTCAATTCAGTAAACCCGTTTTTGACGTACAAATGCAGTAATTCGAATAGGTTTGTAGAATTGTAGTTATGTGTGATCTACAGGTAGATCTGGCAAACAGATCGGGTCGTGTCGGGTTCGTGTTCGTGTCACATGTTAAACGGGTCATGAACCCTCAACCCAAATCCGACCCAATTAAATATCGTGTCGTGTTCGTGTTGACCCACTGACATAAATGGGTCATCAAGCTTCAACCCTAACCCGTTAATTTCGTGTCGGTTTTCAGGTTATGTCTATATTTGGAAAGTTTAAGTAAATTTACGTTATGAAATATTAAGAAAAATTAGGATTGATTTAGTAAACATATCATTCGGGTAGGGTTCGTGTTTAGAGAGCTCAACCCAAACCCAACCCATTTAATTCTCGTGTCGTGTTCGTGTCGACCCACTTATTATGGTTGTTACAAGAGACATCAATCAACCTTATTATGGTTGTAATTAAGGTGAGATGATGACCCATTAAATCAATTTTTATAATTATTATATTCCCTTATTCTCCTCCTTGTAACTGCCCATTTTTTAGCATTATCAATAGACTGATTCCGTGAGAATCAAATATCCAACACAATATAAAGCACAATAAACAGAATTGCATAAAGCATTCCATTCTTGCGAGGCTTTGAAATTTGCGGTGTGGACAACCTCTGATGACTCTAGTAGCCATCGGTATCGGGTTTCGTGGTCAGAACGTCGCCATGTCGCTCATCGTACCTAATTACCTATTCCGCTATTAACATACGTTTTCCAACAAGTTTTTTGCTTCAAGATTTTTATTTGCCTGTTTTATTCTAGTGTGTTTCAAACATTTAGATTTTTTTATGTTAAATTTTGAGAATATTTTTCATGTGTAGATTGATCATACACTTGCATTTTTATTTATTTATCACCCATTAACAATGCTACAAATGATTATTAATAATTCTACAATTGATTATCTCAGTTGTCCCTTAGATTTTTTATGTCAAAAGTGAAAACAAACAAATGAACCAAAATGAAAGAGTAACAGATATCTCTACTAATTATTTGTCTCAATTATTTATTTATCTTTTACTTCTCATAAGTAATATAAAATAATATAAAAGTATATATATAACCGTCTCAACCTATTTTGGACAAGCTTCATGTAAAAGGATATCACCAAATATAAAACACAATTTCTCATTGAAGACGACGCGTCGACGCATAACCGTTTTCAATAAAGACGAGTCGTATTTCCTCTCTCAAAGAGGCAAGTGGGAGGGCAAGTGATGATCCATTTAGTTCCTCACTTGTCCTCCCACTTGTCTCCTTGTAAGAGAAAATTCGATCCGTCTTTTTTTTAAAAACGGATCAAAAACAGATATATCCCGCATTTAATCAAACTTACAGAGTATAAAATACTTAAATTAGATTCCGACAAACGCAAAAGTATAGATGACTTATCTATGTGTCGTGCTGCTTTCTTTCCATTAACATCAAATCGTTGCTATAAACCAATTAGAGAAAAACATGACCACATACAATTATACAACTTAAAACAAAGTATATTCTCTTATATGAGCAAATCAGATGGTTTAGACTTTTAAACCAGACAAAAACATTGTCTTATTCTCGCTTAATTAACTAATTAGTGGGGTAATTAGTGGTTTAGCAATACAGATCACTTAGGAAGAAAGAGTAATTAATGAAAGTGATGTACTTAAATTAATAACTAATCGTTTATCCTAGAATTTTCTCGTATGGCATAACGAACGACTCGCGAATTTCACTCGTTGTACTACAAACATTTATAATCATAGTACAAAAAGAAATATAAAGGCTAAGTTTCTCTCGTACCCGAGGATTAAACTTTTTTTCTTTCATAGAGCCTCTTCCAATCGAAGCTCTTCCAATCAAAGGTCTAAAGTTCCAATCTCGAGAATTCTTTTTTTTATATACAGGGATCTTAGTTGAGATAATTCTCTCACAATATCGACGATAATTTCTACAGAGTGAGGTAGCCACATATAAGGTAGTAGGGTCTTGAGACCCCACAACTTTTTGACAATTGACGTTTTTTATCATTAAAATTTGTTTAATTTAAAAATTTTATATCTTTAAGACTCCTTAATAAAAGAAATGAATAACATTACATAAGCTAGAATTGACCCCACACTTAAACGATTCTGGCTCCGCTACTACTTCTAGAACTCTTAGAACCTAAATAAGGTAACCATTAATTCCACGGAAAATGGATGTTGCCACAGGTCATATAATTAAGCGACTAATAAATGTCATCATCTTCTTAATCATCAGTGTCTTAGAAGAGCTATCAGCGAAAGTAGTACTTAGAGTCTTAGGCCCTGTTCTTTTGGACTTAAACTCTGCCCCTTTAAGTTCAGTTCAGCTCCTATAAGTTCAGTTCAGCTCCTATAAGTTCAGTTCAGTTCAGTTCAGCTCCTATAAGTTCAGTTCAGCTCCTATAAGTTCAGTTCAGCTCCTATAAGTTCAGTTCAGTTCAGCTCCTATAAGTTCAGTTTAGTTCAGCTCCTATAAGTTCAGTTCAGTTCAGTTCTTATAAGTTCAGTTCAGAAAAATTCAATTCTTACAAATTAAGCTCAGAAAATTTATTCGGAATATATTATTTATGAAAACTGATATAAAAACATTTGACATTAATTAGTGGAATGACATTTGGTCAATTGAAAAAAAGGTGGGTATTAAAAATATGCCCCGAATGTCACAAAAGTATCAAATGTCTATTATTGTTTTATACATTCACACTCCATGATTTTATAGGGATGCATACTCTTGGAATACCTATTATACAACATGACGTGAATATTCAAGGAACAGTAGATTTGTGCATGTTTGATGATAAGCGAAAAAAAAATCATGTTAAAGGTACGAAACAAGATAGTAAAAAACATTTGGCGAGGCAATAGATTCGTTGTTACGAGTGATAGTGAAGATAAAGAAGAAAGTGATGAGGAAGATGATGATATGGAAATAGATGGTTAGAAAACGATGTAATATGTGATTATTTTTTTTATCGTAATGTAAACGTAGTAATCTATTTGAACAAACCAATGTACATAAATCGGAATTATGTTATTATCTTACCTTATGTTTTAGAGTATACTTTTTTTTTATGACAGTCCTTTCCAAAAGATAAAGATACAGATAAAGATGATGTCAACGTAGTAATCTATTTGAACAAACCAATGTATATAAATTGGAATTATGTTATTATCTTACCTTATGTAATAAAGTTCAGTTTAATAAATTTTAGATTCTATAAATTCTATTCAATTAAGTAAAATTAAGTTCAGAAAAGTTTAGATCCTATAAGTTTAGTTCAGTTCAGTTCAGCTCCTATAAGTTCAGTTCAGCTCTTATAAGTTCAGTTCAGTTCAACTCCTATAAGTTCAGTTCAGTTCAGCTCCTATAAGTTCAGTTCAGCTCCTATAAGTTCAGTTCAGTTCAGTTCAGCTCCAATAAGTTCAGTTCAGCTCCTATAAGTTCAGTTCAGCTCCTATAAGTTCAGTTCAGTTCAGTTCAGCTCCTATTCAGCCCAAAAGAACAGGGCCTTAGACCCCTTAAGTTTGATCAATTGTGAAATTAAGTTAAATTTGAAATGTAACAATTGACCCCCTTTACTTTAACAAAACGTGAAAATAAACCCTTTCGTTATTTTTTCAACATAAATGTCATAAATTATAATTTCTATAATTTTATTCTTAATTTATTAAACATTTGCAATAATTTCTATAATTTTACAACTTTTTAGACAAATCAACAACGTACGATATTTTCTTCAATTTATGAATTATAATGCAACTTATACATATTAAAGACTTTATAAAGCAAAATTTTGCCGATTTTTATATAATTTATAATAAAAAAAATTAATTTTAATGCATAATAATTTTTTATAAAAATTAGCAAAGTTGCAATTAATGTTTTTTGTGTTTAACAAATTGTTTAAATGAATTTAAATTATTTTTTTGGGTGAGATTTCGGTTAAAAAGTAAAAAAGGTGTTAAATTTCACTTTTGAGTAAAGTTATGGGGGTCAATTACTACAAATCAAATTTAAGAGACTTAAATTCACAATTGAGTAAAATTAAGAGGTTCATTTCAACTTAAAACGAGTGAGTCTCACACCATGACAGTTGCAGTTACATCCATACTTGAAGCCCTACAAGTATTCGTGTGAAAATTTTTGGTTAAGATGGTTCGTGTCCGGTGTATGGTCTAACGTATGAAATCGTCTTGATTATAGTACCATTAATTACACTTAAAAGAACTGATTTTGTTCCCAGGTGTTTCATTACAAGTCAAACATAACCGCTTTTTTTTTCATTTTTTTTCACGGTTGATTTCTCTTTCTAGCGCTCTTCTCTTTCTCTCTCACATAAGGGTTTTGCATAGAGAGTTCTTGTTCACTCTCTTGAGCTCTCTACTCTTACAATCTTACTGTTTTATGCTGAGGTACTTCGTTTTACTCACCTTTTCTATTATTTAGTTCATTATTTTTATATACATTTTTGTTTCCTGAAATATGATTTATGTTTTGTTTGTTTGGGTTTGAGCTTAGATTAATAGATTTGTGTAAAGAAAGTGACTTTTATGATTTTTGTGTTCATGGGTTTGTTCACTGTGGATATATTATATGATTCGATTTAGGAAAATGAGATAACGTCACCTAGTGATTCGAACCACCCTCTCTCACTACGTAAGGGCATGTTGGGCATGTGAGAGGGTGGTATCGAAATTCGGTGCCATCCGATGGCGCGCTATCATTTTCCTTCAATTGATTTGATTTGTGGATGGTGGTTGGTGGATTGATTTCATTCATTTTTGGGTTTGAATTAAAAGGTGCAATCTTGATTATTGAGCTTTTGATTAATTAGAATTAGGATTTAGGGACTTTTTGAGTTGAAGTTTTAGGGATTGATTTGTCATTGTTGGTGGTGTTAGTTGCTTAGATTTGTTCATTGGAAATGGATCCATTACTAGAAGAATTATACGGGCCGTTGCATCGAATAAAGTTCAATGATCAAATGGGACCAATTCTTTCAAGTCATAATTATGGGAGTATGATGAAAATGCAAGATTTTAACTCAAATTCAAGTGTTGCAAACCCTTCTCCATTGATGCCTCCGAATTCCGATTCCGATTTAGTTGTACCATCACTAGGTCATCAAGTCCAAGCATCGGAGGTTGAGAGACCACTCCATGATGAATTTGACTTTGGTGATGATGATGTTGTTCTCAAGTATATCAATCTACTTCTTATGGAGGAGGATGGGGGAGAGAAAACCCATCTATCTCACGAGCCTTCGGCTCTTGAAGCAAAGGAGAAATCATTTTATGACGTCCTCGGGGATATGAATCCTCATTCTAAAGACCAATATACTGTTCCCATTGCTAGTCACCATGGTTGGAATAATTATGAAAATAGCGGTGGTAATAGTAATTGTTTCGATAGCTGTGCTCCTTATACGTACAGTGGAGACAGTAGTGTGAGCGAGATCGTTGGTCCAACCCTGTATTGTAATCCTTATGGTTACGATGCTACACCACCAGTGAACTTTGACATTTCATCCTCGCAACCGCCAATGCCGATGTCATATAGCTCATCAAACAACTCGGGCAGAGCGAATGATGCTTCATACATCAGCTTTGAGACTTCTGTTAGCTCAACAAGTAATGCTATCGGGTCAGTGGATGGGCCTGCAGAGTCCCCCGTGAGTGCTCTTAGTGTGTCTGATATATTCAATGACAGTCAATCAATCTTGCAGTTTCACAAAGGTCTCGAGGAAGCGAGTAAATTTCTTCCGAAGAGTTCTTTCTACGAGTGTTTGAAGCCCACCGGACCCATACCTGTCCCTGTTAATCAAGAAAACAGTATTTCAGGACAGGGTATACGCGGAAAGAAACACCGTTATCCAGAAGAATTCCAATTGGAGGAGCCAGGTAATAAGCAATCAGCGGTTTCTGTGGTGTCCGATGAGGCCATTATGAGATCCGAGATGTTTGATAGAGTGCTGCTTTGCAGTAAAGGCAAAAATGATGCTGATCTTCGGGAATCTTTGCAAAGCGAACTTACTAAAAACTTGCAAGATACTCAAGCAAAGGCGACTAATGGAGGTAAAGGTCGCGGTAGGAAAAAAGGTAGCAAGAGGGACGTTGTTGATCTAAGATCCCTTTTAAGCCTATGTGCGCAAGCGGTTGCATCCAATGATCAAAGGAGTGCCAATGATCTCCTTACGCAAATCAGGCAACATTGTTCTCAAAATGGGGACGGTAATCAAAGAATGGCATGCTATTTTGCGGATGGCCTTGAGGCACGTCTTGCTGGTGTTGGAACCTCTATCTTTAAGGGTCTTTTGACCGGACCGGGTTCGGCTGTTGACTTTTTGAGAGCTTATCACATGTTCATAGCCATGTGCCCATTTAAAAAAATTGGTAACTTCTATTCCAATAGATCAATTTCCATGGTGGCGGAGAAGGCAAACCGACTTCATATTATTGATATTGGTATAGTCTATGGCTTCCAATGGCCTTCCTTATTTCAGCGTCTTTCAGCTAGGCCTGGTGGGCCTCCGAAAATTCGGCTTACTGGTATTGATCTTCCACAGCCTGGATTTCGACCAGCCAAAAGACTCGAGGAGACGGGGAATCGCTTGAAGAACTATGCCGAGTCATTTAATATCCCGTTTGAATTCCAAGCTATAGCTAAGAAGTGGGAAACGGTTACTATTGATGATCTCAACATTGATGACGATGAACTGCTTGTTGTTAACTGTTTATTTAGGTTAAAATATATTCCAGAGGAAACTGCCATGGTTGAATGCCCACGAGATATGGTTCTAAACTTGATTAGGAAAATAAAGCCTGCAGTCTTTATACAAGGTGCGGTCAATGGGGCGTTCAACTCCCCATTTTTCATAACTCGATTCCGGGAGGCTCTCTTCCACTTTTCGACTTTGTTCGATATGCTTGAGGTCAATTTACCCCGGGATGCTAATGAAAGGATGCTTATTGAAAGAGACATTTTTGGGAGACAAGCAATGAATGTGATAGCTTGTGAAGGTATAGAAAGGATAGAACGGCCTGAGACGTACAAGCAGTGGCAAGTGCGCATTGAAAGGGCAGGTTTTAAGCAGCTGCCTTTACAGCAGGAAATTATGGATATGGCCAGGAAGAGGGTCAAAGCGGTGTATCACAAGGATTTTTCTGTTGATGAAGATGGCCGTTGGCTATTAATGGGATGGAAGGGCAGAATTGTTTATTCTCTTACCACTTGGGTTATCGTTTGAAGCCTAGTCATGGTTATATTAACATCAAGCTTCTGCTACTTGTGTCAAGTACGTTTGCTCCGAATTTTAAACAAGGTATTGTTCATACTTCACATATATCTACTCATAATAACTTGTTTTTCTGAATGTTAATTAGTTCATGCTTTTTTTTTTCAGTAACCCCTATCCTTTAAAAACCTCCGGCGTCCTGTCAGTGGCGGGCCCAGTTCCGCAGAGTTGAAGAGACAATCGTAGATTTATTGGGGGGGGGGGGGTAGGTAGCAGAGTTTAAAATAAGGAAAGACAACCATCAAAACTGAAATTTCAAAGGCAATGCTGTTTGAGACTTTGGGCTTCTGACGTACAGATCATCGGTAAAGAGACCATTAGATAAGGCTAGTAGTTTTGATGTCTCTTTTAGACGACACATGTACATAATATTTACGAGTTATTAGACATTTAGACTTACCTCCTACGACTAATAGTCTATTTCCCGTCAGCTTTGAGCCAAAGAATTCTAATGGAAATGATAAATGAAAAAAGCAGGACGAAGGGAAGCTGTGATTTTTGCCGTCCATCTTCACTGGTTATTTTTGTGGAGCTAGAGCTCTTTCTCTCAGTATCGACTATTGAGTCTGTGAGAAGTACTATTATTTTTTGCTGATCATCATGGACATGCATATTCTTTCACCCGAAAAACCTTTTTGATGCTCGACCTTTCAGTTGTCATGCGTCCCTGGCATAGGGATCAGTTAATGCCAAATGTAAAGGCTAAATTAGCGCGTGGACACAACCTTGTCCGTTGGACCTAAAAACGAATGTATTAGTGAAATGAAGCCAAACAAATATTGTATCATTAGCTTTGTTTGTAATTTGGATTGTAAAATCGTGATTTATGTTGCTTTGAGAAGAAATCCATGTTTAGGAATTATGCTTCTGCTAATTTTCACAGCGGATAATGTTTGTTCTCCCTTTAGCGCGGTCTACAGAGTATAAAGCGTAATTCATAATCCTGCCATTGTGCCATGTTTGGAAATGAAAATATTGTTTGTTTTGGATTGCTTTGATACGGCAACTATTAAGATTTGATCGATATGACTGAAAACTGTGATCTTAAGCTGTGTAGTTGATACGGGGTGTTCCCAGACCGACATGGCCGTAATGGTATAATATTTGAGTGATAAGAAACGATCATAATGCTTAATAATGTACTCCGTATTATGCAAATATTATTCCTGTTTATTAATCTTAGAGAGTCGAGGTCTCATCTCCGGCTCAAGTCTCTATTGTCTAGTGATTTCGGCTTTCAACATATTTGTTAGATGCTACCACCAAAACTGCTGTACATAATTGCGTAAGAATGAACAAAATAATGCTGTGTTAATTCGACTCAAACAGACAGAACCTATAAGACATTGTTCAGACGTCAGAGCCGAGCCAAGATGACCTGACCAAAATGTCCTATCCGAAATGATTGGGTTGATATGACTTATAAAGTGACCGGCTATATAGAACATGGCTCAATATCTGTGAAGAAACCCGATTTCCCACATGTGAGTGTAATCCCACATTGATAAAAGAGGGGAGAGTTTACCACCTTATAAGGCAATGGGCTACTCCCTCTATTGCCAATTGGTTTTAGAGTGGAACCCCCTTGGGTTTATAAAGTGGACTCTCTTTCCTCAGTACGGGTTGGACCCAGGCCCGATTATGAAATTTAACAATATCCCAATATCCGACTTAACCAAACTTGTATTAACCTCGTTGAGTGACCCGTTACCATTTACCAAGTATGCATCTAACGTCACTTGCTCTCGTGAATCTTAATAAATAACCCTCTGATAACCCAACCTGAAGATCACCCGACATGAACTGTAACCGACCTGAACCCGTAACTGCCCGACACAACCTGAACCCAATATAACCCGACCTGCTTTCACCTGACCCATAACTAAACCGAGTGACCAGATTGCCACCTCTACAATAGACCATCGCTACAAACGTTTAATAGGATTAAAAAATACGCGTGGAATGTTATATATAAGGTTTAAAAGAAATAAACAATTACATTGTAAAAAAACCATAAATAAATAACGAGCTAAACCCCAAAGTCTATAGCCCATAACTGTAGGGCTCAGATAGTTATATAGCCCAAATTACTTTTTTGGTACTATTATTACAGTCTCAGTTGCCCCCACTAATGTGTGTACAAATGCTACCACTTCCTAAAGAGAGGCCCAAATTCAACCCCTCAATCCATTTTTAAGGTAAGACAAGCCTAATTATCAAAATTACTTTATAAAAATATAAAATAATTTTTTATTTTTTATAATATAATATTTTAAAGTGATATCTTTCATATTTTAATACGCCTCATCATCCAAGTCACATGCTCGCGTACGAAGTTATCAATATTAAAACGAGAGCTTATTATATTAATATGTTATTTTTGTTTTATTTTATGTGAGGTCAGTCTTATAAATGTTATAAGACGTTTATTAAGAGAGTTGTCACAAATTATTTTTTAAATTATTTACTTCATAAATTATCGAAATAAATAAAGATGTTAATATATTAATGTCTTTTATTTAGGCTTTTCTTTTATTAGACCAGTCATTTACTATAAAACGGTCTTGTAAGAGAAGATGTTAATATATTAATGTTTTATATTTAGACTTTTCTTTTATTAGACCAGTCCTTTTCTATAAAACGGGTCTTGCAGGAGAGATTATTCCATATTCATTTATGTTTTGGATCAATATCCTTTTCTTAGGCCCTGTTCTTTTGGACTGAATTTTGCTGAACTTTTCTGAACTGAACTTATAGGAGCTGAACTGAACTTATAGGAGCTGAACTGAACTGAACTGAACTTATAGGAGCTGAACTGAACTTATAGGAGCTGAACTGAACTGAACTTATAAGAGCTGAACTGAACTGAACTTATAGGAGCTGAACTGAACTTATAAGAGCTGAACTGAACTGAACTGAACTTATAGGAGCTGAACTTTTCTGAACTTAATTTTACTTAATTGAATAGAACTTATATAATCTAAACTTTACTAAACTGAACTTTATTATAATCATTATCTTTTGGAAAGGGTTGTCATACAAAAAAAAAAATATACTCTAAAACATAAGGTAAGATAATAAAATTATTCCGATTTATATACATTTGTTTGTTGATACATATTACTACGTTTACATTACGATAAAAAAATAAATTACATATTACATCGTTTTTTAACTATCTATTTCTATATCATCATCTTCCTCATCACTTTCTTCTTCATCTTCACTACCACTCGAAACAATGAATCCATTGTCTCGCCAAATGTTTTTTTACTATCTTGTTTCGTATCTTGAACATGGCATTTTCCCGCTTATAATCAAACATGTCTGAATCTACTGTTTCTTGAATATTCACGTCATGTTGTATAATAGGTATTCCAAGAGTATGAATCCTTATAAAATTATGGAGTGTGAATGTAGAAACAATAATAGACATTTGATACTTTTGTGACATTTAGAGCATATTTTGTTAACATCTTCCACCTTTTTTTCAATTAACCAAATGTCATTTCAACTTTCACTCAAAAATAATGAATGTCGATAGTTGAAATACTCTACAATTTCTTCGGGCGGTCTCAATGATAATGTATGTATCCAATAATTAATGTCAAATGTTTTTATATCGGTTTTCATAAATAATATATTTCGTATAATTTTTCTTAACTTAATTTGTAAGAATTGAACTTTTCTGAACTGAACTTATAAGAGCTGAACTGAACTGAACTGAACTTATAGGAGCTGAACTGAACTGAACTTATAGGAGCTGAACTGAACTGAACTTATAGGAGCTGAACTGAACTGAACTGAACTTATAGGAGCTGAACTGAACTTATAGGAGCTGAACTGAACTTAAAGGGGGTGAGTTTAAGTCCAAAAGAACAGGGCCTTAGTTGGGCAAACTTTTTTGGGTTGTTGTCCAATTATTATAAGGTTACTCATCCTCTTGCTCTTGAGCGTGTTGGATTATGTTACTTTACTTAGTTTTCTAGTCACCAACTTCAATACATTACTCCGTACAATTTACAAATACACAATACACTCCATTTAACGCGACTAATGTGAAAAGGAAAAATCCAACATAATCTGTTTGAGTTAAAAGAACTACAACGCTAGTGACACACGTTTTATTACTTGTACAATATGTATGAATGTAGTAGCGGAGCCAGGATTTGAAATTAGGGAAGGCGAACGACTAATTTATAAGGTACATTTAAATTTTTTTCGAACATTTTAACTAAACTTCAAAATTTTCATCCAAGGGGGGCAATAGCCCCCCCCCCCTAAATCCACCACTATATAAATGTATGATCGATGTATAAGCTTTCAATATTTGGCTGACATATATGGAACAAACTTCGGTAAATATTGCCTGATATTTATATATTAAAACAAGGTTGAGCATTTGCTATCGTTTTTTATTTATAAACCATATGAATTTACATGTATAATTGAAAAAAGTATTAGTATTTGACTATTTTCTAGTGATTCATCCTCATATTTTCATGTAATACTTATAATTAATATAAAAAGACAAATAAATGAATAAGACAATTTAAAATGCAATAATAGATAAACAAAAGACGGGAGCTTAGGGAGTATAGATCGAGATATTTTCTTCACTTCTCAAATGCGACTAGATTAAAGTAAGGAATTTAGCGTGTTGTAACAATCATTTTGGTACCAATCGAATTTAACTCTAGATATTGAGTACCCATTACTAGCCCTGGCAATAGGGTCTTTTGGGTCGAGTCACTCAGGATCGGGTCATTTGAAGCCGGGTCGCAGTTTGGGTCATTTTGGGTATGGATTTTTCATGAACTAAGTCATTTTGGGTCTATTAGGTAATTTTGGATCACTTTAATTAGTCAGGTACGTTTTGGGTCAGGCCACTCCGGATCATCGAGTCAAGTTCGATCCACACTTTTTGGGTCACTAGATCCCGGATCAGCCTCATTAGATCTGGTTAGCTTTGCTAGGTCTAACAACTCCGCCATTATAGATTCCACTTTAATAAGTCTCTTGGGTAGTCATAAGTCATGAGTGAAGAGGTGAATAATGAAGGAACAAGGGTGGGTTAATGGTGGTCATAAGTCATAAATATAGGTCTTGTGTACCCGTTATTAAACTTGACAGATGGATCATTCGACTCGGGTCACTCTAGATCGAGTCAATTAGAGTCGGGTCGTTCTGAGTCATTTCGGATCAGAATTTTGCCTCAACTAAGTCATTGCATATTATTTTGAGTGTACCTGATCATTTCGAATCACTTTGAGCTGGGTGTGTTTTGGGTCACACCACTTTAGATCATCGGGGCAAGTTCGATCCACACTTTTTTGTTCATTTTTGCATCCCGGATCAGCCTCATTAGATCTCGTCAGTTTTGCTAGGTCTAACAACTTCCACATTATAAATTCCACTTTAATAAGTCTCTTGGGGTAGTCATAAGTCATGAGTGAAGAGGTGAATAATTAAGGAACAAGGGTGGGTTAATGGTGGTCATAGTCATTGAAGTTGTACCACAAAGGTGACTTGTATAGTTGTATGTAGTTTGTTGGTCAGTCTTAGGTGAAAGCTGGTAATGCCGACAATTTAGTGTACTTTTGGGCCACCTTCGTCTGCTTATTGGGCTTCCTATCTCTGTTTAATTGGATGCACTTTGGATTCTCTTTACTAAACACGAGGGTCCGTCACAACTCACAACTTATGGTTTTCTTCATTTTGCCGTACAAGTTCACGTTTTTAAATTTTATTATGCAATTTTCATTTATTGTACAACATTAATGCTTGTGGAGATTATATTTGTATTCTTCTAGAATATTTATTTAAGCGAATAAAACGTCAGTCAGCCTCCTTTGACTCGATGATTGAATGGATTAACATCTTGACTCCGATTATTTTTTATTCCAAGACTTGTTAGTGATGCACATAAAGACATAAGGTAGAGTATTTAATATATATTTCAAAAAGTTTATTTTATTTTGTATGTGTAGATAAAGACATAAGGGGAGTAGTTAGCTAGTATATTAGGTTTTATAAAGGTAGTGTATTATACATCATCGTCGGGTGATAGAGGGATGACGGGTTTGATAAAGTTTCACCCAACTTATCATCCATCTGTGATCTACCCATGCATTTCACCCAGACCTCCTCTCTCACCCTCGCACCGGCTCGCCCGGTGCCCGTTGAACGAAAGCTGGCTGGCCGCAGGTGTTGAACGATCTACTCTACACAGGTGTGGGCTTACAGGTCATCGGCTTTTAATAAAATTTGAAACTAACGCCCTGTCGCCCGCCCAAAACTCCCACCTTTTTTCCTCCAAAATTCCCATTTTTTTTTATCAAAATTTACCAATAGATTAAATTAAATATATTTATTGAATGATATTACTATCTCATTTTTGTCAAAAATGGGGTTTTGGTGCGAGTTTTTAAAATAAATCTTCAGAAAAGGTGAGTTTTGAAAAAAATATTAGAAAATGTAGAGTTTTTAAAATAATGTATACAAATACGTGGGAGTTGTGAATTTTATCTTTGTTTTTCTTCTGTTTAGTTTGAGTCTTTTGTCTATTCATGTAAATCAGTTTGAATATTTGATGGAGTGGCTTGCTTGTTTGTCAGCAGCTATATATGAAGAACGTCTTTCAAAGTTGATCTTCAAAGACGATAAGCTCTTACACTCCAAGATGACATTAGCAAGAAGGCATACCATATCATCACGAGCATTAATAAGACTAACAACGGCCAAACAATCGGACAAGGTAACAACACAAGAACAGGTTAAGGAGCTACCATAGGCGAAACTCTCTCAAATAGCAAAGACCTCGGAAGCTAAGGGACTTGGAGCAGACTGTCTACAAGCTAAGTCCAACCCGGCCAAAACCCAATTCCTATTCATTCCAGTCACGAACCACACACCCCAAACCACAAAGAAAGGACGAAGAAGAAAAAGACACGTCCACATTAACTTTCAGACTCGGTCTACTAGAAGGGGATCGGGGGAAAGGACACCAGAAGGGGGGCCCGAAAAGGGTTGCGTCATGTAGGGGAGAAGGAGGAAGAGTTGAGCTGAGGGCAGTGATAGCTTGATCGAGCAGAAACTCAAGAATTGGTCTAAAGAAAGACACTGCCTAACTATCGACGCGAGAAAGACCGTGTCTGTTACTTTAATTATTTTTTTTAGGCAAGCATTATATTAAAAACCCGACGTATAAAAGCATCTCCAATGAGTTAAGTAAAAGGTCTTGCTTGCAAATTAAAAAAATTTCAAGATACTTGCTTAACCATTGGAGTGCTCCAAATAGACTAGCTTAGTTTGAGCTACTAGCTCCATGGAGCTAGTAGCTCAAATGGACCCACATAAAAAATTCTACCACTTAAATACACACATGTGAAAAGTTAACCCACAAAACTAATAGTTTAACATTGGGGTACTTTGTAGCTTAAAAGAGAATTAGCTTGAAAATAGAGTAAATTAATAAAAACTCCCTTTTATAAACCACTTTTCTAAAATAACTCCCTTTTGAAAACTTTTTAATAAATTACTCCCATAAAATATTCTCAGGTCAAAAATTACACCCAAATTGACTTTAAGACGAATATGGCTAACTTCTGACCGTTATACCCTTTCCTACCAAAAACTCATATTTCTTGTTCCATCCTCTCTTTCTTTCTCCTACCTATACAAGTATAGGTCCGTCTCTCTCATCTCTCTATCTCCCAATCTCATTTTCCCCCAAATTGTCCAAGCTATTTTCCCCCAAATTAGATGGCGAAGTGTACAATGTTTGTCCAAGCTATTGTATGTTTGCATTGCGCTAAGACGCGATTACACCGTGGTGGGAGCTTTTATAGCTGCTCTCCATTGAATAGCGGTACCTACATTTTCCCCCCAATTTGCAGAAAATATGAACCCTAAAAATCATAACCAGATTCACAAACAAATTGGGGAAAAAGATGAACCCTAAATCGCTCCACTAAAATCAATACTATACTTGCTGCAAATTACAATAGAAATAAAAGATAGAAGAATATACCTTAATTGGGGAGGAAATGGGGAAATGATTAGGAGCAAAGTTTATAAGTAAGGTGAAGAAATGGGGAAAATTTATAAGTGAGGTGAAAAAATGGGAAACAATGGTGGAGGTGAAGAAATGGGAAACAATGGTATGTAAGGAAGAAGAAGGGTATTTTCGTCCAAAAATTAGACTTAAAAACTGAAAATTCAAATGTTGACGGAAATGGAGTCGGAATGGTCAATTTGGGTGTAATTTTTGACTTGCGAATATTTTATGAGAGTAATTTATTAAAAAGTTTTCAAAAGGGAGTTATTTTAAAAAAGTGGTTTATAAAAGGGAGTTTTTATTAATTTACTCTTGAAAATATAATATCTAGTAGCTCAAATGGACTCACATAAAAATTCTACCACTTAAATACACACATGTGAAAAGTTAACCCACAAAACTAATAGCTTTAACATTGGGGTACTTTGTAACTTAAAAGTGAATTAGCTTGAAAATATAATATGCCAAATTAAGCTAATAGTCTTATTGCTTACCATTGGAGATGCTTTAAGAGGAGCTAGTTGGGTAATTTTTTCTCCAGTTTCAACCTAGAAAACTTGAATTGGGGACTGAGGCATGAGAAGCGTATGATTATTCTTGGTTTTAGCCAACACTACATTGACAACTGTCCCTAATTTACTGTAAAATTAAAGACTTTGCAGTAAAATTATACTCCGTACATTAACACTACTTTGACATTTGACTGATGATAGACATTTTATGTGTAATAATAATGAAGCAGGTTACGAACTTACGTACAATGCAAATACTTATGTAATACTGCTACCAGTTGACTATGACCAATTTTTAATAAATACTTCCTCCATTTAACTCCACTCTACCAAAAAAAAATTTCACATTTACCGAGACGAGTTTTGCACGGTAAATATCGTTAGCTACGTGTTTGCAAAAATTATAAAAGTTAGATATTAATAATGTATTCGTAAAGACGAATCAAACAAGATCACACATGAATATATTTTTTACTTATATATTGGGAGAAAATTGCAATTGTATGATCGCTTGTGAATAGTGTACAAAAAAGAAAGTGGTAGAGTGGAGTTGAATGGAGGAAGTACTCCCTAGTAATAATTTTTTTGATAAATAATTATCACTTTTTATGACTAAAAAATGATTTTTTTTAGATGGTCATTATTTACTAAATATGGGTCACTATTAACGAAAAAGTGGTTTATGCAGAGTTTGTCAATGCACGAATTCTAACGTAAATATGTCGAGTTTTACATTATAAAAAAATATAAAAATTTGATAATCTTATTGTACTTATAAAGGCGAATAAAATAAGATCCCACATGACCATATTTTATCTTACTTATTGCAAGAAATCGTAAAGATTCTTTTCATTCATGAATAGTGTCAAAAAAAGAAATATTGTATTTGGACTTGATTTGAGGGAATACTCATTAAGTCGATCGAGCTTTACATTTATATATAAAAAGAGGGTTTATGCAGAGTTGTAAGATATTGTAGCTTTAATGAACCTTATATGTATGTTTAATATTTTGGTTGAGATGATTATTCACAATTGTCGAGTTCATAATTTTCATTAAATACAATAATATGTTACGGAGTATATAGGAAAATGAAATTTAAAAATCTAGAATACAAGATTATAAGGGAAATAAACTAGCACTAAACCTCTCTTTTAACCTACAATTATATACACGGCACAAAGTATATTTTCTTCATCCCACATTTATAGGTACGATCTTACCAACAAGCTTAATGGATGTTGCTACTAGTTAGCTTACACACAAATCTCATCAACAAGAGTAACACGTAGTAAATAATAGCAACATTAACTACTCGATGTAGTAAATATAGAATCAATGCTTAGTTGACCTAGAGAACTGTAATTAATAAACTTACAGTCTCAAGTTACAGTAGTGGCAGATCAGAATAGGAATACTTGCCCAAAATAGAAAGTCTCACTCCTAAGCTAGTTACCTAAAATACATATAAGTTAATAACTATAGAGTACGTAGTTCTCCATAGTAGCTACAATCCTAGCTATTTACCTCAATAAATGAAGTTCTATAATTTAAAGTATTAAAGTTAGTATCAACTTCACTTACCTCGAGCTCCAAGAAGTATAGGTAAATCCAAGAATTATTTTGATTCCTATCCAACGTTGATGACATATAGCACAACCGCCAACGTATGCTTTTTCATATGACGACATTTTCCTCAATGGCTACCGTAAATTGTGAGGTAAGAGGAGTCGGAATCCCACCCTCTTACCCATGTATTAGAAAACAAAAAGAATTTGTTTTCGAATGACCCAAGATGTAAATCACGCCGAGAACTACAGTAAAAGGCTTATTGTTCGGAGGTGTCGATACGTGTTGTTGGGCATCTGATGCGCCAATGCCCACTATTCATTATAGTACAATATTGTCTGTTTTGGCCTAAGCCTCACAAATTTACTCTTGTACTCTTTCCCAAAATGCCTCGTATATTATTAAATTACGCGAACAGTTATATATATAGATCTTCACCTTTATTCTACCGATTTGGCACATGGATTTACACCTAACAATCCTCCCCTCAAACCAAGGACGACCATCATCTTGACTCAGACTTTGACCTCTATTGAGAAACTCGCATCCCTTTACAACCTCAACTTCTAGATAACCTGCATTATCACCATGTCTTCATAACTTTCCTTTAAGCCAATATGCCCTAAACTTGGTCCGCATCTAGTGCCCCAGCGCACCACCCCTAACCGCGCTGACGATCTTCTATTGGACGACCTGTCTCATCGCCATGAGATCTTGTCGCCTTTCGCGAACATATTAGCTCTCCCTCGAGCTATAAGAGTTCCACGCTTTATAGTGTAAGACACCCTTCAAGTCTTGACTCGATCCTTTTTAATTTCTTGTGTCTAGCCTAAGTCGGCATTGAGCTCTGATACCATTTGTTATGCACAAGTGTCGATACCGTTGTTAGGGTTCCGATGCACCGGTGTCCATGGTCCATAATAGTACGATATTGTCCGCGCTCTGGCCAAATCCTCACGGATGTACTCTTGGACTCCTTTTCAAAAAACCTCGTACTATAATATTTTATGAGCATTTATAAAGATATTCTTTCACCATTATTCTATCGATGTGTGGTATGAGTTTGCTGTACCCAACACTATTTCACAAGAAAAAAAAGAGTAAAAACTTTAGTGAGTTATTTTAATTTATCTCATCAAAAATAACAAATACCATTTGAGTGTTTTATAGTATTTGTCCATGCGTGACAAGATAAGGGTATTAGAAGTAGGTAATATTATCAAAGTAAGATAAAGACAAAATTTACCATAGAGTATTAGTACTATACATTTTACAAATTTATTTAGGCTCTTTTTGGTATTCAACAGATTATTATTAGAAGAAACATACTGCTTAAACAAAGTTAACAGATTTGACTTGTATATTTCAATTAACAGATTAATTAAAATGTTTGGTAATTAGCGGATTTAAGTTAATAGATTGTTGTATCTATATGTAAATAGTTTTTTTTGGCAGCATATATGTAAATAGTTGACATATTATTCTACAATATACTGAAGTGAATATGTTGGGGGAGCAACATATTGTAAGGGTCTTGCTCATTCATGGACATGATTTACTCAATTCAATCATGGACATAAATGACCATTATATCCCTACTTTTTCAAACCCCAAATTTTTTAAAATTCTCTGATTTCCCCCTCTTTCACACTTCCCCCTTGCACCTCTCAATAGCCACCACTATAACCACCCACCAACCACCACTCTTCCACCGCACCTCACCCATGCATACACCATCTCCGCTTCTTGCCACCGTCTAAACTCGCCACCGACGCCTTACCCAGATCTATCCCTCCACCCACCGACATCGACTTGCCTACCCCACCTCCCTGGCTCCCTCGCCGGTGTCCCCTAGCCTCGCCGCCCTTCACTTGACCACCAATCTTCCACCCACTGCCCCCTCCTTCTATGCCTCCACCAACTTGAACACCATTTTCCCCCTCCTTGCATGTCACTTCTTTTTTAATTGTCCTAGGTCAATAATAATAATTTCTAACCCTAATTTTTAAATTTGATACAATAATTTGATCTATAGATTGCTGAAAAGGAATTTGTAAGTGATTAATATGTGATTTGAATGCATAATTGTTAGAATTTGGTGCAATTGGATTAGTTTTTATGAAGCATAGGAAAATAGAACTTTTTTTCTTTTTTTTTTAAAAAGGGTAGATGATGGAAAAAATATGAAAAATTGTCCATGAAAGAGTAAAACATGTCCATGAATGAGCAATATAGTATTGTAAAACAGTAGATTGGAGCTCAATCTAATATTTCAATATGTTACTTACCAAACACCCTATAAATAGACGAGTTAAACATGCTAAATGTCCCCAATATGCTAAAAATTTAGCAATTTGTTATTTACCAAACACAGCCTTAATGGGTGCACCTCCAACGTGGACTAATTTTTACATGTCTTCTTGCTTAATTTTTTTTTGTGAAGTGAGGCGCAAGGGGAATTTGTTTATGACAAGATTTGACACAAGTTATAAATACTACTCTGAATGACTTTATCCGTTATACTCGCCAACATCTACTCAGTGTTCAAGCTAAGTATCAAAGCCGAACATGACCATGTGTAGACTAGAGGTGGACAGTGGACCGAGCTACCGCAGACTGGGATAGACTAGGGCGGGCCGGGTTGGGTTGGCGGTAATTGAGCTTGACCCACACTACGGCCAAGAGTGCCGGTCCGGGATGGGGGTGTGATGTCCCTGGACCGGCTCGGCTAGACTTAAGGGTTGGTGGGCCAAGTGGGCCATGCGTGGTAGAGATGTGGGCTGGGATTTTTGTGGGTCGGGCTATAACCTTCACAATCGGAGCCCGGCCCGATGGAGAACACGGGTTGGGGGGGCTAGGGGTCCGGGTTGGCGAGGTGGGTTTTGGAGAGGCATGATGGGTGGCGCGGGCTAGTGTGTGCCAGACTAGCCCGCACTATTGTCCACCGCTACCCATAATGTGATCAGTTAAGCACTTTGAGATAAGAACTGTTTTTTACAGTTATGCTAAAAGTTAAAGTATTTATTATTTTGGTTGGTTTTGAAAGTATATATATGTCAAATTAGGTGTTCACGTAAGTTTGGATTTTCAAAACCTGAAACATAGAGTAAACATGCCACTACGGCGTGTTTATAGTGTCAAAGAGGCATAGAGAATGACGAGTATTTTTCACTAAAAACGCGAATAAGAATAACGTCTTTATTCAGTAGTTTAACATTAATCACCAAAGGAAGCTAAGTTGGGTTTAATGTGCATCTGTGGATACGCCAATGAGACTTGTCACTGACGGGTTTCCGCCCCCTAATTTCTTTTGGTACCGCCTTATCAGACACTATAAACACGTCATTGGTGCTCAGTGTTTGTGTTTTAGAAAATTCAAGTCTACGTGGACACCATTATTTTGACAAATACTTTTAAAACCAACTCAAAACAATAACTTCATTCTTTAGCTTTATTTTAATATATCGTTCTTGACCTAATCCCTATACCCATAAAATAAATGTGAAAAAAAAAGTAAAAAAAATGCAATTCAAGGCCGAGTCTATCAAGTGAAGAGGTAACGTGTGACTATGTTGAATAAAAAAGCTGAAAACAGGGGTCTACGATGTGTAGGGTGAAAAAAGTAAACTACCCAATTAGAGTAAATTCAAAACACTTGAGTACGTACGTATTATAACAACAAACCTGACCATGCAAATTTACTTACTGCTACGTACACGACTTACTCTAACTTTTTATCTGATTTTCTGCCAAAATGTTCAGCGAAATTTACGGGCTATAAAATTTGAACACGGTTTCAATATCGTATATGTGATAAATCGTTTCATGCAGACATTTATGCCCTACTTTTGATATGTACAAAATATTACCTGTCTCTCGTCCTTTTTTACTTGCTTTTCGTTATTAACAGCATCACATTCACGAAATTATATGGTGTTTATGCTATACACTATATGGTACGATATACTACTCAGTTAGACAACAAACTCGTGATATGTAGCCTACATAAGTTCAATAAAAGGGTACAAGACGATACATAATTACATATTTACATATATGAGTGAGTTTCAAATATATATGTGGGTGAATGATGAATGCGCTTTTGTCTCGCTCAATTTATTATGTTCCCCTATTTAGGCGTCTTATTCCATTTTTATATGTTCTCGTTTCAAATATATAAAAGTTACACTTTTTTATCCTCATTTGCATATTGCTTTTCCACTCATTTTTAGAGCACATGTATTCTTTTCTTTATCTTTGTGTCTACAATAATCGTAAAAAGTTAACAAGGCTGTAAAGAATATACTCCAGTATGTAATTTAGTATGCAATAATGTATTATGTAAAGTTTCTCATTACCAGTATTTTTAAAAGAGTACTTTCGTCACTTTAGATAGATAGTTTGGTTATTCCTTAAGTTTTATAGTCAATTCGTGTTAACTATGATTATTAATTTGTTCAAAACTACAAGAATTTATAATACAAGTTTTTACTTTATTCATAAAAATGTGTATTTATTTTCATATTATTATGTTTAAGTAAAAGTTGATACGTACCGTTAGATATATCATACGAGTACTACATTTACGTCCTTAAAAGCAAAACATGGACAGGTCAACGGCAGCAATAGCTCATTGTAGGACTTTTATAGGATAAGATTATCTCATTATATATACAACTATATATTGACTATCTTGATTTTGTACATTAAAGTTAATAGAAATTAATATCCATGTTTTTTTTCCAATTTCCTAGCCTTTTCTCCTAATAATCCTATAAAACTCCATATTTTCTAAATTTTTAGAATGTGCTAACCAATAAAGGCTAGAGCATGTCGCGTATCTAAAGTTAGAACTTGGGATAAGTTTGTATTTAAGTAAAAAGGGTTCAAGACTCCAGATAATTAAGTAAGGACAATGATAAAGTTTGAACATATATTACTAAATTCTTATATCACCTTTTCACGTGCAAGTGAAAAAAAAAGTGTAGACATTAGAAATCAAAATGTATATATTTTTCTGGTGTGAAACCCACAATGTATATATGAAAGGGTTATATTTATACTTTTTTCTTGGTGACTAAGGAAATAGCCTGTGATGGCAGGTAATAACCGCATCACTTCTGTGTATGGAGTCAAACCTGTGACCTTTCAATTTGTTGTCATTGCAACGCTTTTAGGCACTCCCGTGTTCCACTATACTCAAGCCACTTTGATTGTTATATCTATACTTAGTGTCATCAAATGTTGTTATTTGGTTTTTCTTTCGTGAAATTTGTTAAGAGACACCTTACAAAATGACCATTATCAACTTATTAAACATAGGTTAGTTGTTATGAACTAGCATTGTCACTACCATTACATCATTATGTCATTGCGTTTGTATTTCATTTGATTTATAATGATTGTACGATTTATAGTGACTTCAATGGCCGAGTTTGTGGTCCAGATAATACTTTATTTGCTCCATTATTATGTTAATTAAAAAGTAGATTCCCTTTTTGTCAACTAAACGGTAGCTACATTACTTTTAAATCAAATTAACAACTCATATATACCTTCGTGAATTATGTAAGCAATGCATGTAAGAAGTTCAAACCCAAGAATTTTTAGAAAATTGTTCGGTTGATGAAAATATTGATACGAATAACTACGCGTTGATAGTTATTGACTTATTAGTGTAAAACATTTCCATAAAATACTTCATCTGTCCAATAAATTATTTATTTTTGCTTTATTTTGATAAAACAAATGAAACTGTTGAGTTGGACGGAGGGCGTAGAAGCTAAGTAACAAAATTGGAATTTGTAAGTTTGTGAGTAGAAAACAACCGAGTTGGTCTGATATTATGTAAAACGGTTTTACATGCATTCAGATCAATTAGTGTAAGAATATCAATAAAAAAAAGGTATATATATACCCTCACCAAGGGTAGTTAACTCAAAAGGTAACATGGAGAAAATCTTGATGTAAAGCGTTAGGTAATTTTACATTAACACGGCATAAAACCGTCTTACATAAAAGAACTTATCTCCTATATATTTTAAGCACTACTACCGTTCCTGCTAGCTCTCCTTAATCCGCGACTATTTCTTACTACGAGGTGAAAAAGATAACTAAACATGATGGAAATAGTGTAAGCAAAGTCCCCACAAGTGAGCAAAGTAAGAGAAAGAATTAAAGATATTGTTAACATAGCAACATGGAAGCCATAGTTATCACTCAATTCAGCTAGTGATGCTTGAATGCGCAAAACTCAAGGGCCCCAAAATAAATATTTTTTTTCTTTTATTTGATCAACTATATTATCTTTGGACTTGGCATTTTATAAGATATAGTGATATAAATTGACGATGGGTCATGAAGCTATGATGATATACAAAAGAAGGACGATTCTTAATCGATAAAACTAAGAAACTAAGTTGCTTGATTTGACAATAGAAAGAAACAAAAGTAGAGAAATATAATTAAATCAACAAAACATGAAAGAAACGATATCTCACTAAATTTTTTAGAGACTACTCTTCTATATAGTACTTTTATATACTCCGTATGTGTTTTGTGACCCTTTTATTGTTGATAGATGGTAGTATAAAGTATAGAGTAACATTTAATTACACATTCCTTTTCATAATGTACCTATTTTCAGGGGCGGCTAAGGCCTAGTTCAGGGCTGAGCGGAGGAACTGGGCCTCCAGTTTTTTTGGGCCTCTAAAATGTTAGTATTCATTTTACAGTATAAATAAAACACAGCCTATAATTTCAACAAATGCATAGACTAGTGTAGTGGTATAAACTCTGCTTTATCAACCACAAGTTCTGTGATCGACTCCCACCTCAATCATTTTCACTAACTTTGCTTTTTTTTTTCCAAACATAAATCTTACAATATAATTAGCTCTCTTATTTGTTCATTATTTTTTTCCTCTTCTTTTTCTTTTTGTTACTATGATACTCATATTTTCTATTGCAAAATATGTCGAAAACATAGCAACATATTTTGAGGGCCTCCGTTTTGTTGTTGCACTAGGCCTCCGAATTATTCGAGACGCCCCTGCCTATTTTATATATGTGTTTTGTGACCCTTTTAATGTTCATGCTTATATTTTGACACATGATAATTCGGTAATTACCACCGTTCACTAGATTATAATGATCTTCAAATTTCAAAGATATGATGTTAAGCAAAGATGATAATAGGATCAAAGACGAGACATTGTTTGAGACGTAAGATCCACATCAACAAATCGAGTGCATAATAAATTTAATTTTTAGATGTTCTCTAGAACACGAACTATAACCCGTGCTGCTGTGCAACAACAATGGCAGTGTCCTGCATGGGACAATCGCTCCCGCTAAACAATAGAAAAATTGGAAATTTTAGTTGTAATTTTTGAAACTTTTCCTAATATACGGAGTATATTTTTTCATTAGTCATTCGCACGTACCTCTTAGAGTATCTCGTTCTTCTAACGGTAAATCCTAGGTCCGATGGGAGCCAATATATTTTAGTTGAATAAAATGTTGTACTATTGGCATTCATTTCAAAGGAGATGAACAATTTTCTACCATTGATCCAACAAGATACTCTGTCACAAATTCTTACTTATGATGGGTGTATTTATTTCAAATTTAGGACGGATCAAATTGAAAGAATAAGATAGCAGAATGAATCGAGAAAAATAATCCCACAATTTGACTTATATGTGCAAATGAGATGATATTTGACCCGTTTTTATGGTTCAGACTCCGTAACATGCATGATACTATGATTACATAAAAATGTGGAGAGTTTCATAAACTTTGAGAATACATGCATGCACATGCACTGACGTTCATCGTATGATTTGTATCACATGATCTCATACGATAATACCAACTTGCTCAAATGTTTCCATGATTATGAAATTAATTAAGTAGAGTCCCTAACTAATCTGGCAATCATCCATGTTACCTGTGATAAATTAGTACTTGTACTAGGTTATCTAGCATATTTGATCTGTACATGCAACTTGCTAATGTGAACACTACTTATACTATAATATATATATTTTTATTTTTAATTAATAAGTTAATTACTGAAATACATAGCTGTAAAGCGAATATGGTAGTTAGGCGAACGACAATGAACAAGAATGGACGAATGAGGAAGACGTACGAGGAATATGGCATCAACAACTAGGGATCGTATACATAGATACAAATAATATGCAGTATATATATAATAATAACGGGCAAATGCTCCTTTAAGATCGTCGCATGCAGCGATCAGTTAATATTGACCATTTTTTAATAAATAGTGATCATTTTTTGATTAATAATGACTATTTTTTATGACTAATAAATAACTCGATTTTTCAAGGTGGTCACTATTTATCAAAAAATGGTCAGACTGATCAGGCCATGGCCGATTATTGAGGGAAATATATCACTCGCTCTGCCTCAGTCAATAATTTACACTTTCTTTATTTTGACAGGGATAAATAAAAAAAGTGTAAACAATTAGGGAATAAACAATAATTATTTTCTTACAAAATATAATTGTGAATAGTAATGTTGATAAGACTGATATTTTGATGCTAGGTAAAATTTGAATCTATGTTGACCACACCCTGACGATTGAGAATCATCTTGACATACAGTTTTTTATTGATATACTCCCCTTGAATCTTAAGGTATACTGTTGAATTTTAAAATTAATGTACAAACAAAGAGATTTAAGATAAATAAATAGTACATAAAAATCTAATTTAGTGCTAAAAGTTGTTAAAGAAAATTTAAACAACTAAGATTAAATAAAAAAATACTAAGAAAGTATAATCAAGTGGGGGAGTCCAGCAAGGATTGATTCAAGATTTGCGTGTTGAAAGTCTCTAAGAAGATACAAATTACGTGGAGTGATAGATTCTGCAACTTAAACTAAAGTTAAAGTTGTTTAACCCATGTGATATGATCTATTGTTGTTCCTATTTTTTAGAGTTTGGAGTTCCCTACATCTTTTCTACTGTCTTTTTTAAGGTTACCTTTAGATCATAGGACATATCGACCGGATATTTTCAAGGATATAAGCCACAATTCCAAAGTGAAAAGGTAAATTTACGTTTAGGATTTATTAGGTGCGTACTTTTAAAGTATAATCATATGACATACTTTGTCCATTTAATTCCACTCTGCCCTATTGCTTTTTCCACAAATATTAAGAAATCCATTAAACAACTAATATAAGTACAAAGGGGAATGTGTAAGATACTTTATTAAATTAGTATTTGTGGTGATATGAGTGAGTTTGAGTGACATTATATGTAAATAAGATGTTTTAATTAGGATAAAGTGGTCATTTTATAATCTCTTTTAGGAAAGTGGTACAGTTGAGTTGAATGGATAAAAAATGAAATATGGTAGAGTGGAGTTGAAGGGAGGAAGTATAAAATAGAAGGGATTAAATCGTAAGGAATATGTAAATTGGGCTAATCTTCGAAAAATTTAGGTTTATAGTTCAAGATGTGACTTTCAAAGTACAACTTCGCTAATTGTGGGTGTCGTCTCTCGGTTTACGCCAATTTTAGGACTTACTACTCTACGAGTCAGAATTGCATATCTATCGGTCAGGATTGCATATTCTCGCAATGCATAGTGTATTAAGCTCACGGGAATGAAATACAAATCCAGAAGTTACTATCAAGATTGATTGAAGAGCAAGTGATGCGCTAATGGGCGGTCAAGAGCATGAAATTAGTCTCAACTTGGGAGGCGCGTGTGACAACTCAGGTAACGTGCAAGAGAAGTCCATCCATGGTGGTGCTGCTCGATCAGGTTCAAATTGGAGGCGAACAAGGGTGGTGTTGGCGTCCTACACATACTAGTATTTGAGCAAGAATAATTCTAACACGAAGAAGTGAGGAAGGCTCGGGGCATGCGCGGGGTTAGCCATCATATCTTTTCTTACAATAATTTCCTAATTTAACTCTAGTAAGATTAAGAAGGTTTCTAATTTCCTTCTTCCGATTTAGTTTGTTCTTGTTAATTATCTTCCCAGTGTTTAGCCTAACTTTTCAAAGTGTTTTTGGACTCAAAAGCACTTTTTGGCCAAACACCACAATAATTTAAAAGCAAAAAAAAGTTTCTCAAAAACTAAAAAGTCACTTTTTGCCCATAAAAATAGAAGCGCCAATTTGGTGCTTCTAGTTTTTGAAAACTCCTTTTAAAAAATCAAGCTCAATAAATAGAAACTCATTTTTAAGAATTTAGGTCAAACATGCTCAAGTATATTTTCCAAATTCTATAGTTGTTGCATAAAAAGGCAACGTGATGCCAATTTATTCCACCCCTTCTAACCATGTTATCTTTAATGTATTTATATCGCCTTGCTTTCATCCCACTAGAGAGATTAGGTAGAGGCGACACACTATGCCCTTATCTCTTCCTCATTTAATTTGCATGGAAGCCCTTTAAACTCTTATCGACCAATCTGATCTTGACTTGATGGGATTTGACCGCTACCCTCTCGGTAAAGACGGTGCCACCTTAGCTTCTCTATCCTCCTTTTTGCTGATGACATTCTGCTCTTTGACCAATCTTCTTAGAAAAAAACTTTTGTTCCCTTCGAGACACCCTCCTTTCCTCTTGTTATTCTTCTAGCCATAAAATAAATCGTCTTAAGAGTAACATCATTTTCTATAGACAACCCCCCTCCGAGGAATTTACTATGTTCGAGGATTCTATGGGTATCAAATCCACTAAGAATATGGGAACTTACCTTGGATTTTCAATTGGAGAAAGCCAAAGAGATCTGATCTCCATAATATCGTGAATGTTATTCATTCCAAGCTTGCTAATTGGAAATCTCGCTTTCTCTTTAGAGTTAGTATTGTAATATCTGCTTTCTGTATGACCTTACTTAGGAGTTAGACCCTTGGGATTCGAGTTGAAGAGGCTTAATTATGTGTTTTGGAACTCACTCGCATCATTACTTAGGAGTCAGGCCCTTCTATCACTAGTATAAAAACCCCATATTGCGTTTATTGAATTACATCGGTTCTAAAAAACACGATGCAAAAAGTACCCGACATTGGCGGGAACTGGTATTTTGGCTTAGAGTCTGGATTATTGCGTCGATTTTGTAAGAAATGGACGTATATAAGTGAATTATTTGCGTCGTGTTTTTGGAAAACTGATGTATTTACTCTAAAACGTCATTTATTAACCTTAACCGACTTATTTATAATTATGTTTTTGCATCCCTTTTAAGGAAAACTGATGTAGAGGGTTTTCTATTTTTCTAAAAAAAACAAAATTAAAGGACTTACAGTAGCGGCGCGCACCGACTCAAAGAAGTTCCTTCTACGTATAACACAAAACCCTTTAATCTCCCAAATTACTCACCGCTTCTTTGATCACCAAACCCTATCTTTGTCGTGCCACCACCACCACCACGCCCTCCCGGAGTCGCCATATTCATTCCTTCTAGTGCAAGCCCTACTGAACTCTAGATACCAGGCCACCAACACAGTGTTGCCCCCTGCTTGCACGACGCCCCACCATTCCCTCGTGTTACTGAAGTCGTTGCACGGCCGTACTGGTGTACTGTCAATAATAATCAGGTATGTTTATTGTTGTTTATTATTTGAATGTTAAGTTATTTGTGTGTTTATGAATGCGTTGATAGTTGTTTGTCTTTAACGTCTTTATGAATCGTTAGGGTGAGTAGTGTTGTCTATATATTTGTCACAGTGTTGTCATTAGGAACTGATTGGGTTTGTGCTGAAACCTTCTTAGGACTTACGAGTTACACAAAGGAGACTGTATCTCATCATTTTGTAAACCGTCTTATGTGATTTCACAAAGTGTATGGTGCTTTGCACAAAGCTGGGTGTTAAGCCTCTATTCTTCGGGTAACTTAAAAAATAATTTATAGATAGAATTCCTTTAGGTTGAGAATCAGCGTGCAGCTGATTGACTGAAAGAGTGAGGGGACTGGAGAAGTATTTGAAATTAAATTATTTTCTTTTTCTTTTCTGTGGGTTACCCAAAGTTCCTATGTAGGCAAGCTAGTTTCAATTTAGTAATTGGATAAGTTGAAGAAAGAAATTGCTGGTGCCAGATGTTTTGAAGTGGAGACAACACTTTGAAGTTGATAGACTGAGAGTATGCAAGAGTTTTAGAGCAAAAACTAGAGTTGGATAAGATGTACAGCTTCATTGTTTCTGTATAATTTCTAAACATGCCTTTAATTGCTTTTGAGAGGAAAAAAGAGACAAGGGGCTTTAGTTGGTGTCATAGATGCCCACGGTATTTCAATACCAGAGGATGCCACTGAAACATGACCATTTTGTCAAGGTTTTGAGGATTATTGCGACCATATTTACTGTATTTTGAAGTGATATTGGCTACGATTAGCGTATTTAACTGATGCACGAACTTGGCTTGGTGAACTTTAAGTCGTTGGAGACCGAGTGGGAAATTAAGATCGTCTCTCCAGCCCTATAGAAGAACATGGGCATTCACCTCTATCCTTGTATGGGTGAAGCAAGAAATATAACTTGTCTATTCCTTTTCTTTAGGATTGAAAGGAAAGACGGTTTTTGCCTATATTAGCTTGTCTAACTTTGATATGTTAATCTGCTCGGTTGGGCAACTCACAAGTAATTGGTTGTCATCCTAAATGTCCAAAGTTTCTGTCCGTAGGATATTATTTTTATCCGAGGAAACAGTATGTTGAAGATCATTCTTGTAAGAGTGTTTTGAAAATGTTTCCTCCTAATACTTTTATTCCTCTACAGGGAAAGGTGGATGGATCTGTGCATCATGCATCTGGCCCCAGATACCTTAAAACAAAAATATTTAGTGCATTTCCCAAATTTGGTGTCCAACTTTTTTTTAAAGAGTAGTGTTGGACCAATTTTATAGTTTTGATAATGACATGTGCTTACTTGATAATGTGTTTTACTTGAATATATCATATGCGTGTAATTGTGTGCTTTATTCTTATTATAGCTAGCAACAATTATGAGAAGAAAGATCAAAAGTTAGGTATAACTTTGACAAAGTCTGTGAGACAAAGTTATAACAACTTCAGGAATAACTTTGGAAGTGTATATGGAAGTTATAGCTACCCAGTCATAACTTTAAAGAAAATCGCTTCAAGCAAGATCTACCTCAAATAACACAAGACTCAAGCTGGAGGGTCTTTGTGATCAAGATGAAGAGATGATCCGTATACTGAAAATCTTTGTGAAGATTAGATAGTATAGGTCGTCATTCGGTAACTATTCCATTCGAGAGATTTTATGTTCAAAGTTATAGCTTTAGCCTATAACTTTGGATGATAAATGTTGATGCATGATTTTGGAAATAAAATGTTTTTAAAATGTTTTCAAAAGTGAAAGAGTATTTTTATATTTATCAAAAGTTTTATTAGAGAATATATTTATGAGATTCTATTGGTTGGTAATACAACTTATGGGTTGTCATGCTACCTAGGGTTTCTAATATATTCTATCTCAATTTGTTGTTAACCTAATAAGGCCACCTAGGGTTTGAGCCACCTAGGGTTTCGTGGAAACCTAGGTTTATGCCTCCTAGGGTTGCGTGCCTCCTAGGGTTTCGTGTAGCTAGTGGAATTCGGCCTCCATAGGCTTGTTTCCCTTGTTTACCTAATCTAGGATTCTATTATATTTTTACAACAATATTTTGAGATATTAAAGATAAATATATTTCTATAAGATAAACCAAATAATATTTTGAGATAAAGATATTTCTAAAAGATGAACAAATATTATTTTATGATATTAAAGATAAATATCTTTCTTAAATATTAAGCTAGGGCTTTAGATCTACTACGTCTATTACTATATATACTCCTTCACATATTATTTTGAACAACACGACATACACACGAAATAAACATATATCACACGACACATATACATACTTGTGTTGATTTTCCAAAATCGTTTTAAAGCAAACCTTTGAGCAAAATATTTATTATTTTTAGACTTTGTTTTTCAAAAGAGTCGTGCATCAATTATTATCAATCGCTTGAGTGAAATACGTTATTGGATAATAGTACATCATTATAAGCTTACACTTCTTTAACGGGAATCTGTGTGAGTTATATTGTACTTTATTATTAGCGTAAGATAGTATAGAGTATTTAGCGATACTCACCTTGAGTTATAATCATAGTTTTGATTATACGAGTGGGTTGATAATTTTTGTAATCCGTAGAAAGGTACTAAGAATTATTAATCGAGAATAGTGGACGTAAGTTTCAACGTGTGAAACTGAACCACTTCAAAATCTGTGTGCCTCTCTCTACTCTCTTTACTTTTCGTTATTTCGTTACTTGCGCTTACTTTGATTAATTAATTAGTTGATTTTAATTCATAAGATCAAATAATTAATTACATATCATATAAATCGAAAAAGTGGGGCTAGTTTTTAATACTCAATTCACCCCCCCCCCCCCTCTTTCGTATTCGATCAATAGACTCTACAAGTAGTATTAGAAATAATTTTTCAACGAGATCCCGCTATAAGGCTCTAAACTAATTTATATGGCTTTGCTAATATATGTTACTATGTAGTATGTATGAATGCAGGCAACCTGTTATTCGTTTTTTTCTTCAAGATTGTACTCATATTTGTTTTTCTGTTTGTAAACCTTGTAGTTTATTATTCGTTCAATGGAGGCTTTGTCTCAGCTAGGGTCGTTTATTACTCCGATAAGGTTTAGCTTCTATGTTAACTGTTAAATCATTTAACAAATGTATACATCATTATTAAACTGCAATAATAAACGACCCTAGTTTTTCCTCCACTGCACTGGTTTAGAATAACCATATACGGCTCTGGAGCTCACCTTCCACACCATGAAAAAATTTGTGCCCGTTTTACCTGATGCACCATTACTTGTTATTCTAGCAGCATGCCATGATCCAGCTTTCCTTGAGTCTTATATAAATACGAGTTATTCCAGTAGCTATCTTAACTATGAACTTTGTTTATTTTTTAATTTGTTTCATTTACCTACCTTAACTGTGAACTCATTGAAACCTTCCTCCTGCTGCAAAAACCAAGCATGTTGAATAAGAATCAATATTTTTAAAATTTATTGTAGCTTGGCAATCATTAGCCTATGAATAATTAGGCCTACGAATTAACTACAACTATGATTATTATTATTGCAGATTGGTTTCATAATTACGAATATTTCTAGTAGTGTATTATGATGAGTACGGATCGGAGTTGGATGTATGGGAAGCGGGATTTTTATTTTCTACAAAAGCTTGATGAATTTATTAGTCATGCTGTTTCCCATCAAAAACTATTTGGGGATGACGAGCAACTCATTTGCCCGTGTAGCGTTTTTAAGAATCGGATAAAGGTAAGATGTGCAAGTGAAATGAGAACTCATTTGATAATGAAGGGATTTAAACCAGATTATAATGTGTGGATATGGCATGGAGAGAAAGAAAATGACACGCATAGTACCTATGGCGATGTAAATCTAGGGAAAAAACTTGCTAATGTGGATGAGTTTGAGTTTCATGGTCTTGATTATAATAACATTTCGGTTAATGTGGGCAATGGTAACGATGAAAATCATGAGAAAGACAACAATGTAGAGGCTGATAATATTGATAGAATGATGAGTGATCTAGAAAAAGATTTTATAGAATGTCCGGAAATTTTCCAGAGGTTGGTTGATGATTCTAAGAAACCGTTATATCCGGGTTGCTCTAAATTCACACGTTTATCAGCTGTTTTGAAATTGTATACCTTGAAAGCGGGGAATGGGTGGAGTGATAAAAGTTTCACTGCTTTAGTGGAACTTTTATCATAAATGTTGCCTGAAGGTAATAAGCTTCCAGCTAATACCTACCGATGTAAGAAAGTGTTGTGTCCATTGGCTACGAGTTACCAAAAAATTCATGCCTGCCCAAACGACTGCATTTTGTTCTGGAAAGATTATAACGACTTGGATGTGTGTCCACGATGTAAAGCATCGAGGTACAAGATCCAAGAAAAATATTCAGTTAATAAGAAAGGGAGTCCGATCAAGACCTTATGGTATTTGCCAATTATACCAAGGTTTATTCGGTTTTTTTCAAATCCTAAAGATGCCGAATATATGATGTGGCATCACAAAGAGAGAAATAAAGATGGTAAACTACGGCATGTAGCCGACGCCCCCCAATGGAGGACTATTGATAGAACCTTTCCTGATTTTGGTGGAGAACCTAGGAATTTAAGACTAGGGCTTTGTAATGATGGAAGTAATCCATTTGGGGCTTTGAGTACCCACATAGCAGTTGGCCAGTAATGCTAATAATTTACAATCTCCCTCCCTGGCTTACGACAAAAAGTAAATACATTTTACTTACGTTGCTAATCTCGGGTCCTAAACAACCGGGTAATGACATAGACAGTTATTTGGCGCCACTTACAGAAGACTTGAAGTTGTTATGGAATGTTGGTGTGCGGGTGTTTGATGCAGCTACTGGTTCACACTTTCAAATGCGTGCTATGTTATATTGTACAATTAATGATTTTCCAGCTTATGGAAACCTTTCGGGTTATAGGTTGAAGACTGACAAGGGGTGTCCGGTATGTGGTGATGACACAGAATCTGAATGGTTGGAGAACAGCGGGAAGTACGCATACACTGGTGGTCGTCGATTTCTTCCCAAAAATCATCAATATCGTAAGATAAAGAAAGCTTTCTATGGAAAAACTGAATACCGATCACCTCCATTATTTTTGAGTGGACAAGAGTATCACAAACGGGTTATGAACATCACCAGAGAGTTTGGAAAACCGTATAGACCTCCACCGGATGGGGTGTACCACACGAAGAGGTCCATCTTTTGGGACCTACCATATTGGCATCACTTGTCGGTTAGGCATTGTATTGATGTCATGCACGTAGAGAAGAATGTGTTTGATAGTATCATTGGCACTTTGTTGAACATGCCCAATAAGACCAAGGATGGGGTCAAAGCTAGATATGACATGGTTGTTAGGGGGCGTTTTGAGGTAAAACCAGTTGAAAAGGGGAAACGTACCTACTTACCCCCGACTTGCACAACTCTATCGAGAAAAGAGAAGATGACATTGTGTGAGTCTTTAAAGGGTATGAAGGTGCCGCATGGGTATTCCTCCAATATAAGCCGTCTTGTGTCATTAAAAGATTTGAAGTTAGTGGGATTGAAATCCCATGATTGCCATGTTCTGTTGACACAACTCCTTCCTGTGGCTATTCGGTCTGTTTTACCTAAACATGTTAGACACGTGATAATTAAGCTTTACAGATTCTTTAGTGCAATTAATGCTAAGGACATTGATCCAGAGTCTTTAGATGAGTTACAAGTCGGTATTATTGTAACACTATGCGAACTTGAAAAGTACTTCCCCATTAGTTTCTTTGATATTATGGTTCACTTAATCATTCATCTGGTTAGAGAGATTAAACTTTGTGGCCCGGTATTCCTAAGAAATATGTGGGCTATGGAGCGAGAGATGGGGACGTATAAGAGACGTGTGAAAAATCGGTATTGGCCTGAGGCTAGCATCGTTGAAGCTACTGTTGCTTGTGAGATACTTGGATTCTGCCAAGATTACTTGAACAGTGTGCAATCTATCGGACTTCCTACATCCCGACACGAGGGAAGACTTCAAGGGAAAGGTACTTTGGGGAAAAAGTTCATTACAATTGACCGTGTATGCTTTGATAAGGCACATATGTATGTTTTGCAACATATGACTGAAGTTCATCCATATTTAAGTGATCATTATGCCTTATTAAAAAGACAAAATCCATATAAGCGTGAAGGTTGGTTGGTTAGTGAACACAATCGGCAATGTTTACACTGGTTTAAGGAAACGGTGATGACAGACTTGTCAAACTCAACACATAAGATAAGTGAGAACTTAAGGTGGTTAGCATATGGTCCCAAGCTTAACATCATATCCTATGAAGGGTATGATATCAATGGGTTCTGCTTTTACACAAGTCGGCAAGATGATAAAAGTACAATGCAAAATAGTGGCGTTGCAGTTGTGGCATCATCAGTTGAATATGTAGGAAAGGGTAAACAACCAGTAGATATAACAAAGCCTTATTATGGGGTAATTGAGGACATATGGGAGCTTGATTATCATGATTTTTCAGTACCCTTATTTCGATGTAAGTGGGCCGATTGTGATAGGGGAGTTAATGTTGATGATATGGGATTCATTTTAGTAGATTTCAGTTTTCTAGGACACAAAGAGGACCTCTTTATTCTAGCATCCCAAGCAAATCAAGTTTTCTATATTGAGGATCCTTTAGACAAGAAACGCTCAGTTGTTCGTAATGGTAAAAGACGCATTCTCGGTGTAGATGGTGTTATTGATGAAGAAGAGTATGATCAAGTTGATGACCTTTCTCCTTTTTCGACCACTTGCCAAAATGTGCAAGTACTACGTGACGAAGTCTATGTTCGAGATGACCATGATGAAGGATTATGGTTTGATAACCCAAAATAGTAGATATGATGTTTTAGAAATATTTGAACAGAGATCAGAGTTCCCTTAGATTTTATATGATGTAATGCTATTAGCTAACATTTCACATTTACATATTTTTGTTTTTTTGTTAAAATGTGATAATTTGGATTTAATTAATCAATGCAAGTTATCTTTATTGAGCATCTTCTTAGTAGTAATCGAATTGTTCAGCATCTTGTTGTGAGACATCTTTTGTGACACTGAATCTGGTTTGCTGCTGCCTAATAACGTGAATGTCTCTGTTTTGCTGACTTCAGTCATCGGACAGTTCCTTGTTAGTACTAATAAAGTCCCTGCATCTTCTAAGTAGTAATTGCATCTTGTTGTGAGACATCTTAATTGTTGTGACAGTGAATCTATTTTGCTGACTGATAGCGTTCCTGCATTTGTTTTGCTGAGTTCAATGATCAGAACTAGTGAGAAACTATAATCTACCAGACCTCTAGACACATTTTGTTATTGATTTGGTGTAGACATTTGTGGGAATGGTTCAAACATTTTGTTATTAATTTGCTGTAGAACCAGTGAGTAAGATGTTATCAGTCCTGTAACATTTTGTTATTAATTTCAGGTGTGAAATATGGGTACAAACGGAGATAAAGAATCGCGTCCAAAAAAGAAGATGAGAGGTCCATCAACGGGAAAATCTTTTGAAGAGATCATTAGTAATGACAATTCAGAAGACGAAGAGAAAAAAGAGAAACTACATATTGAGTTTAACGAACTTGGCCTGCCTTATGGACCGAATTTGAAGGATTTTAGGTCAGATATGGGAAGAATGGCGCGGAATATTAGGATCACCAAAAGTTGGAAAGATGTAACAAATGGGGAGAAAAATACAATCTGGCTTTGTGGGAAGGTAGGAATTTATTAGCATTATGATTATTTGATTTAAAAGTTTCTTATCATATTTTAATTACTGACATATATCTTTCTTTCTTTCTTTCTTTTTTCCAGAAAACATGGAATCTTGAGGATGACAAAAAGAAGTATATTTTGAAGGCTGTGCGTAATAGATTCAAGGATTGGAAGACGAGGATGACAGACACTACCTACATTTTCCCGAAAAAAGAGTCTGATGATGGAGTAGACGATGATGAAGAAGACGATGTTGGAGAAGGCGATGATGGAGAAGGCGCTATTGAAAGTTCAGTTGGAAAGTATAAACAACTCACGCAAGAAGATTGGGACGAGTTTGTTAAGCAGCGCATGAGTCCGGAGTTTCTGGTCAGTGTTTTATTTTGCAAGAAGCGTATAGCCCATCTTATTCATTTAGTCATGGGAAAAAGAAGAGACGGTTCTTAGTAATAAGGAAATGATGCCTGCACTGTTATTAATTATACTGATATGGTTGTGGCAGAAATAAGAGATAAGCTATACTAATACTTTTCTAATATGCTGCTATACTTTTCTGATATGCTGCTATCCTTAGCTTGCCTCGAGTCTTATATCAATCTGAGTATCAGTCTTATACTGCATCTGTTCCATCACCTCATTCTCTGTGAGTATCTATGATACTCTGTTTGTTTCGAGAAATGTTTGTGCAAGTGCGCTGTACGCAATTACCATTACACCTTCTGACATGGTTGATGTTCTTGCTCGAGTTTAGTGGGGATTGTCATTTTGTTAAAACATGTGCATCATCTGTTGGTGGAAAATGCATGAAACGGAAGATTAAACTATATCTTCAACCTGATGTACCATTACTTGCGGATATTCTAGTTGTTAGGTTCATGTTGATCTTTGACTGATGGTTTTCGCATGTCACAGGAGGTTTTGGCATGTCACAGGTGGTGTGGACTTGAATTGGTGAAATGAGAAAAACATACAGATGGTTTATTATAAGTTTTACAAAGCAAATCCAAAAGAGTCATATTAGAACGACGGTTTTTTTACGCCTAAGACTCCATATTGAATACTTAAAAAAGTTACTTATTCAACATGTAATATAAATCCATATAGATTTATTAAGAAGTTTTATAGGAAATAATTTTGGTCTCTTTTTCTATAGGTAAGAAGAAAAAAGGCTCAAGACGCACAAAAACATAATGTACATCCACATTATTTGGGAAGAGCTGGGTATGTAGGCAAGCAAGAAAATTGGTATGCAGAAGAACTTAAGCAAGAGAAAGAGAATCAGCCTGATGACGATCCTGCTCTTACACAGCAAACGGTAGTGAAGCGTCTTACTGATCGGGGTTATCTTTGGATCAAAGCACGTACCCCGCCATCTAGTGCCCCGCCTCCACCGGAATTGCAAAAAGTTATTGATGAATTTGTATGTTCAATCTAAACAAAATGTTTTCTAATTATGTCAGTCAATTTTGGGTGTTCATTACTTTTTCCTTCATAACAGGGGTATTGGAAGGAAAAAGAGAAAAAAGGGGAGTTCATTCCTTCGAGATTTGAGGATGCGTTGGTGAAAGCATTAGGAAAACCAGAGCACACAGGGAGAACAAGAGGAGTTGGCGGCTCTGTTGGACTCCAAACTTATTTCGGAAAACCACCGAGGAGAGATAATTGTGGAAAGCGGTATACAGATGATGAGATCAAGTTTCTTATTGAGAAGGCGAAGAGTGAAACTATGGAGCAAATGAATATAGTAATAGAAAGAAAAATAGCCGAAGTTTTGAAAAATGGTGGAAAAATGTAATTTTTGATGCTACATTGGAGGGTTTGCCAAAGAATCGTTCTCCTCATGAGCATGATCAAAGTAGTTGTCACTCAGCTCATCTTAGTGACCTATTCATCGAGTTAAAGGTAAGTTACCGTCGAATAACATCTATTTGTCTATTTGTTGTCTCGGCTGGCAGGGTATATGTTTGTCACACACAAGTGCACTGTACCCTGTAAATGATGTTTGTTACCTGGTTTACCCAGTGTAATTTAAGTTGTTAGGTCGTATATTCAATGAAGTGTAAGAATTTAATTTATTTGTTTTGCTATAACAGTAAGTTTCCTTTTGTAAAGGTATTATGACAATATTTTAGGAGAGAGTTCGTTGTCGACTTGCTATAATTGAAGACGGAGAAGTGATTGTTGTTGCTGAGGGGATGGTTTCACCATGGGTTGAAGGTAAAATGGTACACAACACACCATTGACCATGCAAAACGCTCATGTGTCCATAGATAAAGTTATTAAACCTGGAGCACCACTTCCATGTCCATGGAATGGATTTATTAAGGTTGGAGAAGTGGAAGGAAGCTTTGCGCAATGGCCGAAAAACTTGATATTGTTAGGCGAAGATGGGGTAACTTGTTTTTATTTCAATAGCGTTTATAGTATCATACTTGTAAGAACCTAGCACAAACCTACTAGTAGATGATTATTTATTTATAAATGTGGCCTTTCAAGAACTAAACGAACGTGAGTTGTATAATAGCTCCTAAGCTAACTCTATAGCATTATATATATCTGGTGATTAGTGCTCTCTGACACATATTTGATATGTACACTATTTCAAATATTATTATTATTATTATTATTATTATTATTATTTTATTTTTTATTTTTTTTTATTATAAGATGCGCGCAGCTTTCATTAAAATAAAATGTAAAGTTTACAAGAAGTTGGTGGGGAGCCGAGAGACAATCTGGGCCCCCACCCCCTTAGCTATAGCAAAACTAAGCCTAGTAAAGATATAAGCGGCCACCCGAGCCCCAGCATCCTGAGATAACGAGAATTTCTGGATCCGCTTGAGCAAGTCAACAACACCCGACCCCAGCTCTCCAAGCGAAGAGAAAGAGAAGGGTAGGAAACCATAGCCAGCAGCCGCGCATAAATCTCCATACTTAGCACATTTGCGCTGAGCAGCATCAGCGACAACCCGTCCCGGCACAAAATCGGACATCCCTGGCTGAGTCAAGGGGGAAGACCCTGTCAAATCAACACACACATCACGCCCTCTGTCCCAGGAATAAAGTAGCAAATTCGCAGGACGAAGGGACCCGCCATGCCCGTCAACCAAACCGATATCAACCTCCTTGCCCGTAGAAATACCAGCCCTATAGCATATGTCAAATAAAGTGTCACGAACAAGGTTATGCCGATGCTTAACCCCCACAGTACCAGTACAAGAAACCGCGTGGTCCCCAAAAATATACTCAGCAAAAACCCGAGAGCAGGCAGGACAAGGCCTAGATACCCCGAATAACGGAATACCCAGTCGATACCCAAGCACACTACGGTAAGTCCTACCGTTCATAGTCTGACCCAACCCAGAGATAGGGACCGCACGCTACCAATCAGAGGAGTGGGTACCCTGCTGAGACTTCCATAACGCAAGCTGGCGCGGTGTCAAAGAGAATCGAAAGAGAAAAGGCAAGTCGAGAGATACTAAAGAATCTGGTAATAAGGTTCGAAAGAAGGTAGTAAAGGTAAATTATATTTCTTTTATTTTATAGAATCTGATACTAAGTTTAACTCAATTTTTGTAAGGGAATATTTTGATACTTAACTCTTTTTGTTATCATAATAGGCAATTTCTGTTGAAAAGGACAAGGGGAAAAGAAAGGTAGGAGGTGAAGAAAATGATAGAACTCCTCTTAGTGTGGAGGAAGTTAGTGACTTAAGTAGTGACTGCAAGATTTTAGAAGAGAAGTTGTGCTCCTTGTCCACCGTTGAATGCATCAAAATTGTTATTGATGCCTCAGTTTATAATTACAAAGACAATAACCATATCGAATGTTATTTGACCGTTGTTGAAATTAGGCAAATGTTCCGATATTTGTGGCTAAATGTTGTGATGCTTCAAGCTTGGGGAAGGTATGTAGAACTTATGTCTTTTTGGTCTATTGTTCGCTAACAATTTGGATATTAATTTCATCATGGTATTATGATAAAAATTGTAGTTTTTTGTATCAATGTGCAACTACTATCAAAGCCACTAAATTAGTTGCATACTTGTGCCCCGTGAAACTGGTTGAGTACATGCATAATTTAAGAGAATGTGAAGAGTATATTGGACATGCAATGAAAATTCAAGAAGAAAAGAAATATATAATGGGAGCATTCTATGAGGGGTAAGTATGAAACTTATTTTAAATTTATTTATGCATATAAGTTCTCCTAATTCTTGATATTTAATGATTTTGTCATTTTCTGATCACAGTAACCATTGGATGTTGGTTGTTGTTTGCGTGGAATTGAACACAATTTATATTTTGGACTCGCAACAAAGGAATCCAAAGATTTTAGATATAAAAGTTGTGCTCGAAAGCGGTTGGATATTATATTGTACTTATGGAGGAAGACGCAATTATAATAATAAAAAAAAGCAAACTCACTTTCAAAGTGATCGAGGTAATTAAGTAAAAGTGTACCTATTTTTATTTTATTTATCAACTAATATTGTGATAAGTATTCGTATTAACATATTTTTCTTTAAAAAAAAAATAGTGTCCACAACAAGTAAGGGATTATGAGTGTGGTTATTATGTCATGAAATGGATGTATGACATAACCTTCTACTACTCTAAATCCAAGGAGAAAGACTTTGAGGAGGTAATTTAATTTTAGCTTACTTTAACTTTTCATCGTCTATTTTTTTTTTCTTTTTTCAACTAATATTCTTACGGTATACTGAAAATGCAGAATATTGCGAATTCAACCATGTCAATCAGCGATATGAATTTGGCTAGAGAAGTTTGGGCTACTAGGTGTTTAGAGAATATTTAGAATATATTAGCTTAGTAAGTACGTAAAACATTTGTTGGATTATTATTTATACTTTAGAATGTATTTGTAACATTTTCGGGCTGAATGATATGTAATGTTGATTTACATGTGAAGTATTACTGGTTGATTGCAGATTTTTAAGTTTTCGTATTCGGATTGTCATTTTATGGGGAGGTGCTGCTGAAATTTCGGTAGCAAATTTTTATTTTTATTTTTAAAAAAAAAAAAAAATAATCAATTGCATCAGTTCTGGAAGAAAACGACACAAATGAGTTCAATGTAAGTGCCAAAATGAAATATCAATTGCGTCATTTCCACGAACAACTGATGCGAATAGCTAAAGCAAAAGCATCGGTTCATGATGTAAATGACGCAAATAGTTCAATTGATTGGCGGTAAAATGATATGTCAAGATGCATCACTTCTTGCAATAAATGACGCAAACAATTAAGTATTTGTATCAGTCCTCAATTAACGGACGCAGTATATTACAATTTGCGACGGTTATAAAGACCAAATGCATATGTTATATTGGTATAACCGACGCATATTATATTTTGTTTACGTCGTTTCATGCAACACAACAGACGCAATTGTTACACTTTATACGTCGGTTATACAACTGACGCAAGACCAAATACGACCCCTCAAAATACGACTCCACAAAACCGAAGCAAATAGCTATTTATAACTGACGCGATAAGGGTTTTTTCCATTAGTGTATGATAGATTTACCTTAATTCAATCTTCAAAGGACACATCGCATCATTTAGGCAAATTTTCTCTATTTTTACTCTTATACGCTTATTCATTGCCTTACTCTTATAGAAGCTTCTATGATATGCACTCAATGGAATTTGACCGACTTATTCGAGCTTTGATTTGTCTTGATTCATGTTATCTTAAATGTAGATGGAGGCGCCCAATACGGCGTTGGGTCTACTTCGAGTATGATAGTACTGATTAGGGAAAACTAGCCAATACCTCCCCTTGTTTGTTACTAGTTTGTTCAGGTTTGTCTTTTATGTTATTGTAAGTTTTCCTTTCATTTAATTTATTTCATTTACATTGGTTTGTAAATCTCTCCCCCTATATTTTAACGCTCGCTGCTAATTGTAAGTTCCCTGTTAATGACAAAAGCTTGCCCAGAGTAAGAGTAATTTCATAAAGTAGAACTCATAGTAAGATAAGAGTCTATGCGAACACGGGTGAGCCAATAATGAATGAAGTCTTATTCAAGGAGGTCAAAGGCTTTTTCAAGGTCAAGTTTAAGGGAAAACCACCCGAGCTTACTTCTAGAAGTATACATATGGAGTGAAGGATTTCATAGGTAATGCTTAAGCTAGTGTTATTCGTGTAATACTCCGTATTTCTATGTATTAAGGACTCGACCGAGTAGGGCTTACTCGATCGAGTGGGTTGTGCACTCGGCCGAGTAGAGGCTACTCGACCGAGTGGAATTGGATGACTGTTGGAACAATATTCTGTTCTTGCGTACTCGGCCGAGTGATATCGTCACTCGACCGAGTGACTTGTAATCAACCGAGTACATGTTTAACTCGATTGAGTACTGCGGATTTCGAGTATTAGTCGGAAGGTTGATTAAGGGTTAATAAGAAGAATTAGTTTTCATAATTCATTTTACGCTTTCGTAATTAAAAACCCTAGTTTCTCAAACTCTCTCTAATTCCTCAAGAACAACCTTTAACCATCTCGTGCCGGATTCGATCGATCTTTCGCTATCTTGGTTGATTGTTTTGGTAAGTATTCTTATCTGTGATTCGTTTGTGATGTAATTGTTATAACCCTAATTGATTTGGGGGAAAGGGAAACAAGGGTTAGTATTGATTATGTTTATTGCATGTTTAGGACAAGGAATTCATAAAAGAAGATTGTTGATTGAATGATTGTGATTTGCTGCGGATTTGCGAAGAGGTAGAGTTTCCCTACTCAGTGTTGTATTACTGATTGATGTGGTAAGATGTTATGATACTTGTTATGTGATTGATGATGGTGTTGATGGAGTTTCGGGTTCTCTCGCTGCGGTGAGAGGGCTTTCGACGCCTAAGGATGCGGTCCATGGTCAATTGATGGTTTTTGTAGAGCAGAGATGGTAACCTGAGTGTACCAAGGTGTCCGCTGCGGTGGCCCTCCAATATCTCTTTCTCTTGTGCTTATTTTGTAGGTTGGTCGGTATATGCGAATGGTGACCCCGTTATTGTTTTACAAAATTGTGATGATCCATTGAGAATGAGGAGCATGTGATCAACAGGTAATTTATTGAGCTGCGCTGGGCTGTCGTCGAGGGGATCACTACTATCGAGTCATAGCCTCCGCAGAGTATACTAGAGTCGTGCATTAGACATTACTTCACTTTATCTTTTGATTGTCATTTTGGATTATAGGTCTAGACGGTATGTCGTCTAGTTTGAGACGATGTATTGATATTTAAACATTGATTAAATAGATACTGTTTTCTTTATCGCTTGAATTGATATGTATTACCTCGGAAAACCGAGATGCTAGCACTCTCATGTGTTAAAGGGGTCTTGTAAGGCACCTTGGTGTATGAGTGTGTTACAATTCGATCGTGCCTCTTTCAGGGATTGAACTACCTTCGCTGGGGGAGACGATGTTATGCATGGAGGGTTTTAAGCGGTCCACGATTATTTTAGTGACCATCTTATAGGTGGGTCAGAAATTGGAAATTGACTGAAGGGACGAGATTTTTGGAATGAGAGAGATAGAGGTGGCATCGATGTTACAATAACAATTCTAGTCACAAAAATGCTTTGGATGAAGGGGATGATATGTCAGATTTGACAATGTTCCAACATTCTTAATAAAACCCACATAGTAACCATCGGAACTTGGGGCTTTGTTAGAGCCCAAGGAGAAGAGGGCTAACCGACATCTTTGAGGGGAATATAGAAGCAGGTGATGAGAAAAAATGAGTAGTAGAAGGCCTGCAGATGACAAAGCACTTATCTGTGGTGTACAAATTAGTTAGGAGATGGGTAATATGTGATACAAGATCCTTATGCCCAGTAATTGTTTTCCCAAAATCGTTGACAACGGAGAGTATACGGTTATAACCCCTGACGAAGGGTCGCATATTTTTTGGAAGAAGGAAGTATTTCTATCAATGTCAACCAACCAACTTATCCGGGATCTATCCTTCCGATGAATATTTTCATGGTTGTGAACAAGGTTAAGATTAGCAAGAAGATGCGATCATTCAAATTAAGAAGGAACTCCGAACGAGGGTGAATGCACAACTTTCACTGGATGTCGTGAAATAAGTCTAGCTAACATTAATCATTTTCCTTTTCTTATTCAGATTGCCAAAAGTGTTAGATGCCCATTGAGTGAGGACGAAACTAAGAATTGTGAGTTTGGTTGTTACACAATGACCAGAAGAAAGCCAAGTAGAGCAAGTAAGACGGCAGGTACGGTCAGATAACGAAAAGGTTTCGAATTTGACTTTTTTGGGTTCATACTTGAGGTTGAGGCACGATATGAGGATGATATGAACAATGGTTTAAGGAGAGGCGGGTGAGGTGGTAGCTTTGTGAGTTTGGGGTGTGAGGCCAAACACTCAAACCTCATTTGGTTAACCTAAATCCGGTCAACGCGCTCTAGATTAGGACTGGTACGCCTGTAATTAGTCCCCGTAAATTTTGGACCATAGAACCAAATATTAATCAAATTACACAAAATCATAGATGACTAAAATAAATTAAATCTACACAATTTTATTCCACGACCCCAACTTTTCAGCTGTGTACGTAAGTTCGTTAAAATCACCAATTCATGATCACACCCATGAAGTACTCAGATTATGGGAGAGGGTAACAAGTTCATTCCAAAGACCGACAAGACGTTTGGCTTTTGGGCTAGCATAAATAGCGGCTGATAATAAAGATATGAAGTTGTTATAAGCTACCAGAACCACCACATTAATGAGTTGGACGCCTTTGTTTACCAGAGTGTCTGGGACATCTCTCGCGTTCCATAAGAAGATGATTCCCCAGTGAATCCAACATGGTCCACAACACCTTAATGGAATCAATAGGAAGTCCGTGCACGATGGCCATGGAGTTGAGAGACGCAATTGTTGTCTTAGAAAGGACAATAATATAACAATATCTAGTTTGTGAACCTTGATCAAGTAAGATAGATGCTTAGGAAAACATATTCTAGCAATACCTCGACAATTCCAGTACAAGATGTTCATATTGGATGGCAGAAGAAAGGAGTTAGTTAGCTCGGCTTGAGCTCGTGGACTGTATGCGTCCTTCATCACGTATAGTTCCCGACCTAGTCGTCCGTTGTAAAACTTGGTGTTTGTTCCGATGAAGATCGCAAACAACCACCTGTGAGCCGAGTTCATTGCCTTGTCCCAACTGTGACAAAATTCCAACTCCCTCATCTGAGTCGACGTTCAGAAAATGCTCAAAAATTTGTGAAGCTTGCTATCAGGAGATCCTCGGAGGTTAACTTCAATATAAAGATCTTTCTTGATTGAGGTAATAAGTGGGAGTGGGTCTCTTAAAAATTCTATGGAGTCCATAACTACTATCAACGGGGGAAATTCGTGATTGGTTATGACGAACCAACGGAGTGAGGACCGAAGTACAAAGGGTATGGATTGAAGATCTGATAAGTCTGGTAGGGAGTCGAGGTTATGCATCCCTTTTGGAGCTACAGAGTCATAAGGCTGATGCATGCTTAGATACGTTGGAGAAGAGGGGGGTGAGGGGTTGGCAAGGAGAGATCATATGATGTGAGCTGGAATTTGAGGTAAGACGGGGCAAGGTTCGAATGTTATAGTCACTTTGTTGACATATATTTATTGAGAGTAAGGAGTGGGTTTTGGAAGGATGATGAGGGAACTATCCCGGGATGAATAGTTAAAAGAAGGATTCCCTAAATCATGGTGATTAATATTTGTTAGATTACTCTTATCTAATGGAAACTAAATCATACAAGAATTGAATAGTGTATCGATTTAAGGGAATTTTTTTTATTTAAATGTAAATTTAATACAATTTCGATAACCAACTATTAACAAAAAGTCAAGTTGAAATAAATTAGGTAAATGATTGATTTAATGGTTAAATAAATTCCAAGAGTAACTATCTTAGTACTAAAATTATTGCAAAAACAACAAAATTAATAAATATAACAGTAATCACCAGTGTGAGTAGTAAAAGTAACAATAATAATCGTAAGAGTAGTGAACCCAACAATAGTTTACAACAAACCTATGAAAGTTTAAGAAACGTCATAATAATAAGAGTGTGAGTAACTAAAGTAACGAGAGTATGAAAATAATTGTAGTAACATCGAGAATAGTGAAAATAACAAATAGTAACAACGAAAAGTGCCTCATAATTTTGATGATAATTTTTATTTTATTCATAAGTTACAAAATTGTCATACAAAAATGTATAATAAATGGTAACAATATGAATCAGGCAATTCAATACAAATTAAATTATATAAAACAAAATTTATAAGGTAAATATCGATAGCTTGAATATGACCGGACACCAATACTTGCATCATAATATACCTAAGAACTTTTAGTAACATCTTTTTTTTGGCAATAATATAATGAGTGCATTAAATAAATGAAGTAGAGGGTTCAAATTACATCAAGGGGAGGGGGTTCGGGGTTAAGAGGCATAGAAGCCATCATGATAAAATCCTCCCTACAAATCTCAAGTACAAAGTGGGGAGCTACATCCTAACTAATACAACTAATTCTACTACTAGTGTCATGGATGCCAAAACTTGCAATTGCATCCGCTACTTTGTTTTGCCGATCTTTTTTCAAACATGATCTTCAAATGGGACGAGGTCTTTAGGAGGTCCCTGCATTCAAGTATAATGTTAGTGAAAGGGCCACTTGGTGGCTCGGTTCTCAGGATGGTGGTCACGACATTAATGCAATCAGAAGACACTATGGACTGGGCCGCAAAACGCATGCCTTCTCTAATAGCAAGCACCTCACAAATAAACGGGTTGGGCCCAAACAAACGACATGACCAACCCTTGACCTACGAACCAACACAATTCCTAACCACGCAACCCAAACAAGCAAGAGAAGAGGAGGAGGAGAAGGCCACATCAACATTGATTTTAAACCAATCATGCAGAGGTCTAACTCCCTTGCATATTCCAAAAAATATACTTATTAGAGGTCACAATAACATAGTCTAAATACTATAAAATATTATTGAAGATATATATTATCAAAATAAATGTGATAGTAGTAGTAAAAATAATATAGTACCTTGGATCGCGATGTGTAACTGTTGTAGGAGTCCACCCTCTAATAACATGACAAATTTCCCACAACCAACCAACCAATTCCCTAATCTCACTCTCTTATACTTAGCTATACTTAACCCTACTTTCTCTTATTTATACTCCTCTTCTTTCAATACCATCCTACTTCAATTCATTAATCTCCTCCTTCTCTCACTTTCCCTTCTAAATTATTCCCTTTTCTCTTAATAAACTCTAGGGTTTCCTTCATCACTTAGACAAAACTCACAAAATATAATTAGGGTTCTTTCTTTTTACTTATTATATATAATATATCCTTCTATATTATCATTATTATTAGGGTTAGGGTAAAGAAGGGATTCATTACGCCATTACGGTGTCGTTTCGAGAGGATTACATTCACCAGCTGTTGTTTGCAGATGCAGCATCATCAAGATTCACATGTCTAGCTCCATTGACCTCTTCTTATTTAATAAAAAAATTATAAAAAAAATTGGGTTTTTTTGTTGTTATAGTAGTTCATTGGTCATTCATGTGGTCCTTGAATTATAAAGAACAGAAAAATTTGGTGTTTATTTGGGTCCATTTTGTTAAGGGGTCAAAGTGATGCAAAGGATTTGAGAATCTTGATGATGCTGCAGCAGCAATAAATAGCTCTTTAACTCTCTTTTATATATTTAATTTACAGAAGAAGTAATCTCTATCTCAGTTTCTCTAACCTTTTATTTCTATTATTTAAATCTCTAATTTCATATATTTATATATATAATAATAATAATTGTTAGAAGAAGATTATTATAGAAAAAAAAGTAATAATTATATATGATGGGTCTTTGTTAAATTATTTTAAATAATCTATAAAAAATTTGTTTGCTTATGTTTGCTAAGGATAGTCTATAATCTATATGCAAGTGGTAGATATACATTATTTAAAATCGTTTCATCACTAAGTCTCTTAATTTCAAAAATTTGAGCTTTATTTATTTACATTATTAGGGTATTAATTATTGTTCAATATATGTTTTTCTTTGTTGCTGTATGATATTTTTATATATATTTTCTTCTTAATTGATGTGAGTTTTGTTAACTTATTGATGATTATTTTCATTTTTTAGTGAAAAAAGTAATAATACCAGTATTTGAATTAGATCTGAAATTTCTGACCTAAAAGTTGAAGTATTTGGTTAAAGCTGAAGATTGTACTAGATTATTGCAGGAGTAGATGTTGTGGGCATTAGTTTGTCTGTCCTTTATGTAGGATTGAAAATACTAAGATCTGATTCATGATGCTAGTTTAATTGCTAGATCTCCTTAGTTTGAGCAAAATATAGTACTTCTAATTTGGCTCTACATTTTCTTAATTTTTCGCTATCTCGTAATTTTAACATTTGATTGTTTCGTAGCTATGCTTTTAATTAACATGAAGTTAACTATTTGAGTAGGTTAATAATGTTGCGTATATTCAACCCTTTTTGCTCATGACCCGGTTGATGAACCATTAAATCACAAGGATTATATAAGTGTATATATCAAGTTGTTTACTACTTTCTCTGTTTCAGTTCATTCGTATGCCTTTAACACAAAGATAACTATTTGAGTAAGGTTATTGTTGCGTATATTCGGCCCTCTTTGTTCATAACCGGTCCATGAAACATTTAATCACAACAACAAAATATATTTGTATGATATAAGTGTATATATCAATTCAAGTTGTTTATTACTTCATTCATATGTTTGTCACAAAGATAACTATTTGAGTAAGGTTAATGTTGGGTATATTCAACCCTCTTTGCTCATAACCGGTTCAGAAAACATTAAATTACAAGGATATAATATATTTGTAGGCAAATTCTTGTTTCAGACGAACCAATTTCATCTGAACCAATAAGACATTTTATGACCATTTTATGGGCAAATGTTATATACTTAATGATAATTTTCAAAAATGGTCACATTTTGCTGTAAAATAGTCACGAAACCTCGTCTTATGATTTCAGATGAAAATGCATATTTGTATATATATCAAGTTCTTTATTACAGTAGTGTTTTCTTTTATGTACATTGTCATGGACACATGGGCGGCTCATGCATTATCTTAGGAGGGAAATGAAGTAAATTACTGGTGAAATATGTTTTAGCATTTTTTTGTTTTTTTGCAATCAGCTGATTTGATAAGATCTGATGTAATTTCAGAAGAGAAAGGTACTCTTTAGTCTTTAAGGTCAGAAGATTATTAATTTTGTCAGTCATTATTTAAGGTTCAATTTTCTCTATTACTTCTACTTTATTTTTTCTGTGTTTTTTAGTTGGAACTAATATTCTGAGTTTCTGACTAAAAGTTAACACTTTTAAGAATGTGTCCTTTTATTAGTAGTTGATACTCTTCTAATTTTTATTTGTTATCATGTATAAATGGCCTAATAGTCCTATGAACCATATACAGTTTATTGTGTTAATTAGATAAATCAATATTGTTTATGATATGTAACCATTGTTTTGACTTCTCATCAGTTTTGAACAACTCTTTTGTAAGAACTTGAGTTATGACAAGTTATGCAGTATTACTACACATAACAAAGAAAAAGGAAGGGAATTCGATTGCACGGTCATTTAAGTGTAGTCAGCTCGTTTCTCTTAGAACAGATATATTCATTTTAATTAGGATTAAGAAACGAGTTAAATAACACCCTACATAAATCGGTTAGATAGGTTTTTTTGTTACTTTTCTGCATTATGCTTTTGTATTATTTATTTATTATTTGATATGTTTTAAGTTTAATACGCATAAATAGGTCTTACACGAGAATTTACGATTTATATGAGATCATTTGTGACTTTGTGTTACCACCTAACTGTAAAACACTTTTGTTTCCTTGACTTCAAAAACCAATGCCTTAGCAGTTAAACACTTGAGTGCTAAAAACACATTTTACCATCTTAACCTCATTTCTTTTCTTAAACTTGTTTTGTTGCTAATTAGATTTTTTTTTTAATCATTACATAAATAATCACACTAGTTTTACAATGACCATGAAACTATTGCACATATGAAATCAACATATGCACATATGCAGTATGTATGTTCTTTAAATCATAGTACTATACCATTTAATTCGTAAACATCTTACATGTAAGACAATCTCATACTTCCTATATGTATAAAACAAATAAACGAATTATTGATTAAGACAGCGTATCATCTTAAGTTATTATATGAATAAGACAAAAACAGAATACATACGAAAAAGCAAAAGATTACCCTATATGCCCAATAATTTGGATGATTTTGACTCGTTTTAACGTCTTATAAGAGCTTACCGAAACAAAGACAATCACACTAGAGTAACTAGACTACTTGGTTGGGTGATATAATACCAGATGGATGTAGTATTAGAGAAATCGCAAGTTTTTTTTTTAAAAGAACTACAAGAGAATATTATGATAATATCCTAATATTCGATGACAATTTAATCATCTCATTGTCGAATTAATTACAGAATTATTTGCTCACTTTTATTTACATTTCTGATCAATAAGTTAAGTAAGATAGAACTTAGAAAGTGATTAGAGACGTAATATGCTAAATATCAACGATAAGTCTTGCTTGCGACGGCTAACCCCGTCACAAATGAGAATTTGTGAAATATCAATGTGGTTACATAGACTCTTTGAGTAATATCTGACAAATTAAAGGAGCTGTCTTGTACTCTTGAAGAGGACCATGAACCATCTTTTTCTTTAATTACACATAACTTTTTTTTTTACTAAAAATTATAAAGACGGGACATTTTTCGTCTGAAATTAAGACGGAGAAAATGTAACTCATTTACGATAAAATTTGATAAAAAAAAAACCATATTAATTTTCTTACAGATGTGAACAATTTTAGCTTTAACTTTAGCTGCAACATTTTGTTATTAAATGGTCGTGACGATATTTTTCCTGACATAATTTTCATACCAAAAAGGCCCATCTGAAATAGCCCAGCTGTTTCTTTTTTTTTCTTTTTCCATAAAATATGGTGCTTTAGGTTGGACTTGTTCAGTTATGAAAACATTTTTAGCCCTATTTTTTTTAACTGTTCTCTTCATTCAAAATGACAAAAACTTCAATTTTGTTAATTTCTCAACTCACCTAACATAACAGCTAATAGCACATAGAAATTCCACAGTCTAATTGAGCGATGAACCATCATTTTCATAATTTCTCCATCACAAACAACATAATACGAGAATTCCAGGATCATGTGACACCTACTTCTAGTATTTATATCCAAAATAAGACGTGATTAATGTTAATTTCCAGCACTAAATCCTTCAAATGTACGTAGCTTTAATTAAGTAGGTCATAATATACAGGCAGTACGTAATGGACTATCGTCTACTTTTGCTTCCACCTTCAATTTGGTCCGGATTTCAGCCGTGTCGAATTTTAACACCGTCTGTGTTGTTTAAGTTAGAATAATTTATTAATCTACCGGTCTCAGTCATTTATATACCCTTTTTGTAAAAGAAATTTATAAAGAGTATTTCTATCGGAGATAAACAAATGATTATTAATTATCGAATGATTTACCAATTAATGGAGTACTAAATAATGTCAGAATATAAATTTTTTTTGGACTTGACAGATTGACAGGCAGTATATGTGTATGAGATGTATCCAAGTATACAACGTAGTACTTGTAATAAATGTTCACGAATCACCTGGATCAAACGCATTCGTGTGTAAAATGTACATTTGTACAACTTTCTAGATGAAACTCTTCACTATTAATACAATAAAAAATGTCCCTTTTTCTCTCAAAAGGAAAAAGAAATGCCATCCTTTTTTTTTCAATAATAAGTGCTTAAATAAAAGATACTTTAACCATAAAAAATGTCATCCTTTTTTCACGGTATCTCATTTATTTGTTTATCTTTCTATATTAGGATGATAATCTTTGAGTAATTTGATCAGCCAATGGGACTATTGTCCACTTGTCATCCCTCATGTACAAACACATGGTCTCCTACCATTTCCTTAATAATTGTGCCAAAAGCAAAGGTAAATAAATAACCGGGACGGAGGTAGTAAAAAATGTTGGTTGCTATTATCACAAATATAAAGTGTCAGAACCTTCTCACGTACTCCCTCCGGTCATTTATTTATCTTTACTTTTGACACAAAGATTAAGGAGAGGGGGGTCATTTGTGGTTAGGGATGATATTGGATAACATGTGGACAATAATGAAATTGGATTATATAATAACTCATTGGAAAGACGCATAATATAGAAAGATAAAAAAATGAATGAATGAAACAACCAACAACAAATATTGTAAACAAAAGATTGGGACTAGAGGTGATCGTTTGCGGGCTTGGACGGACATGGGCCGGACTTATCTTTGAAAAAATGTCCAGCGGGCCTAATATTCCTTGTCCAAGCCCGCTTAAGCGAGCTTACTAGGGTTGTCCATGTCCGCCTAGTTTAAGCTAGCGGGCTTGTCCGTGGGCTTGCGGGCTTGAATGTAAAATATATAAAACTAATTTTTTTTAATAAAACTAAGACTAAACTAGACTTAACATATATTCCGAATTAACTAAAACATCGCAAACTCAACTTAACATATACAAATTCTATAATTAAACATGATTATTTTGAAGTTACAAGTCTCCAAAAAAAGTAAAGTTATAAAAAAAAAATTATAACTACTTACTTTATAACTAATACAAGTTTTATTTTATTTATTCTTGTTGTATATTTTTACTTTATTAGCTTTTTGTTTATATGAAACATAATATTTTAATTTTATATATGTTTAGCGGGCTTGGCGGGCTTGTCCATGGGCTTCTTAATCATGTCCATATCCGCCCACGAAATATAGCGGGCCGAGCTTGGCCCGTCCGTCAAATAATATTTTTAATTTCTTCTTGTCCAAGCCCGCTTAAGTAGCGGGTCAAACGGGTAGGGCCAAACGGGCCGGCCCGAAGTTGATCAGCTCTAATTGGGACAGACAAAGTAAATATATTGACACGACTATTCTACAAGTTATTATACATATACTCATTAATCCACAAAATGCAATTAATATCATAATATTAATATCATAATATGGATTAGTTTTGCAACAATTTTATCTGGATGATGTCTATAATGAACGTTATAACAGAAAGTAAGAAAGCTATAAGTAATAAGAGCAAAGATAGCAACGCAAAGATTTAGGTCGTTCATTAATGGTGTATTAGTTATGTCCGGGGGAAATATAAGGGAGGAGAATTCTATTGATTGAAGAGTTTATAGATTTCAGATTTTCGATTCATTTGTGATATGTATCATGGATATGGTTTGATTTAGAAAGAGTTTATATAATAGTATGTAAGATCAACACTGAAAATCTAGAAAGACCCAAACATATATAAACCCTAATCGAGACGGAATATTAGGAACCTTACCTCTTATTAGTCGTTTGGAATAGGAAAAATGCAAAAAAAATCTCCACCATGAATGAATCCTCCCATGCATGATCAGACAAAGGTAACCATCTCCCTCTTGCCTCAGATAAACCATCTCCTTTGATATTGCCAAACATGGACAATCAGATCTTCTTGATATATATTAACAAATCCAAACAATGTAGGAACTTGTTATGCGAAACTGGCTTGATAAATATATTATTTGCGTTATTTATACATAGTACCCATTTTGTTAACCCTAATCCTTTGGCCACTTCTTATTAAAATGATATGTGACAACAATGTGCTTAATTATCTCATAATGACTTGATTCTTAACCATAAAATTTTAATTTCATACAAAGACAGCATAACTACTCAAAATAATCCTATCTTGAAGTGGAGATTAGATTCAATATCCTTTGACACCATTCCCATAGCCAACAGATAATCCCCTTTGGCTCGTCTTTTAACTTACCATCACCTTTACTAAAAAAAATCTTACCATCCCCTACATAACAGTAACTCAGTAAGCAGTGTTACCAAAAGTTCGCAGAATTGAGTAATCAACATCCTTTGACATCATTCTCATTGCATTGTTTATGGTTCATGTTTATGGCACATAATTTTTTTCTTGGACTAACAAATCGTACAAACATTTTTTATATATTGAACTAACAAATTGCATTGTTTATACTTTATAGCTAGTCCTTATGGCAGGTTTTTTTCGACGGATCACAGAGAGTAACAGTAGCGGAGCTCGTCTTAAGAGGAGAACGAAGAAGTTTCCGATGACCTAGAGGAGGCTATGATTCTGACCACAATGGACGAGAACACGCAGGTGATTCTGTCACAGGACCCTACGAAAGGTTATTGGCAAGTGTTTTTATTTTTTTTACTTTCTTCAAATATATATTATCTAAATAATTATCGCTAAATTTCTAATATATATCTGTTTTTTAGGTGGGATGCATGACATGCAGATCAAATCTTACGTTACTTGGTCATTCACCCGTAACCTCGAGTCGAAGTACTTCACCAAATTGAGTGAAGCAAGCCAGAGACAGCAACATAATATGTACACTTACTTTCAGGTAATTTGTCAGTTACTTATTATTTAGTTCAAACATCATTCGTATGTTTTTATTACTAAAAACTTGTTTTTGATATAATAGAATCATGTGATGTCCGTCGATGACAAGTATGACCTTAAGGCTGATTGACAGAAAAAGGTCACGAGGAAGATTACCACACTTGTAAATGGAGTCAATTATGTCAATAATTTGTTATTTAATTTGGTAGATAATGTGGGATTCCATTGACCCCGAATTTGCCAAAATTTTAAAAATAAACAAGGCAAATAGAATGTCGGGTGGTAAGGACGAAAAAGTATTGGGCACCCATACACTAGGCAGGAAGAGTTGCTCTGATACTTTCAAGGAATTGGTAAGTATTTTTTTTTTCACAAATTGGCTAATACTCCCTCCTATTCTCAATAACATTCTCCATTTCTATTTTCGTCTATTCACAATACTTTCCCTATTTCATATTTTGTTAAGTGTTTGTGTGGTACAAATTTAATTGTATGGTGGGGTAGTCTATTTGTGTGGTCCAAATTTAATTTTATGGTGGGGTAATGTGTTTTCTTAATTTTTTGTGTTAAAGTTAAAGGGGAAGGTTATTGAGAATATGAGGGAGTATATATCAATGATTACTGAATATATATATATATAATTAATCACTTAATGTTTTTATACTATTTTCAGGGTGACTCGCCTACATCGTACAAGTTGTTTGAAAAGATAAAGAAAACTAAGAAGGGCGATTGGGACAGACGTAAGTATTTTTAATCAATTACATGATTTTTTTTCTCAAACAAAACCGTACTATCATTTATATTTGAGTCCTTGATTCCTCATATTGGCCTTTAGATAAAGGGGATGGATGGACAAGATTAGAACAAGATGGAGAGATAAAATTAGAACAAAAATGGATGCTCAAGATAAGAACAAAATGGAGGGACAAGTTAGAGCAAAATGAGTGAATTCCACCTATACATAACCTTGATAGTATACCTTTATACTAGAATGTGATTTTTAGACAAGTTTTTTGTAACTTTAACTTTTTATGAGTATAACTTCAGTCGTTACGAGTGTATGTAACTTCAAACATTATTTTTGTAACTTCAAACTAAAATGTGATTTCGACTATATAAATTTGAATTTATGTAACTATAAGACAAGTTTATGTCATTTAATCCTTTATATGAGTATAACTTCAGTCATTACTAGTGTAACTTCAAATATTTCTTATTTGTTGTTTTTTCAGGCCGCTTACAATGAAGAGATGAGCCAGCCAACGACCACTGGAGAGGCTCCAAACGGGTTCCGGGTGTATTACAACGCTTTCAATCAAGGGTATCGACAAGAAGTCGAGACTATTCGGGGCCGAAAATAAAGGGGGAGAAGTGTGGTATGAACCACCTTGTAACAAAGGTTCCCATCGATCTTTCTCTTACGCTCCTAGCGTGATGCATGACTCAATTCGCAACTGCGAATTCTCAAATGAAGGATCAAATGAACAAAATGGGGAGTGATTGACAAGATGAGCGAGCTATCCAACTATCCCTTCAAGAACAAGTACATTCCACTCAAGATCAAGTTCATGTCTAAAGCGAGCAAATGGCGGCCATGCATGTTTCTTTCCCCCGACTCGTGCCATTTCCTACTCCACATTGAAGAAACGACTTCGCGGACAAGGGCACGGCTATGGAGGTGGTTTCGTTGTGTCCTAAGGTTAGTATTTGTTGTCTATCCTAGTTGTTATGTAAAATTAAATATATTAGTTATTTCTAAGTTAGTAAGACAGATGTACGAATTTACAAAATTTAAATGTAAAGGAGCTTCTTTTTCCATTTGGCATCGGTTTTCTTTAGTTCTTTTGTTAACTCTTGTTGATTCCTGCTCCTGCGGTCGACTTGAAAATGGATTCTCGTTTTGCGGTCGATGATTGTATATGTTGTATTGCAAATTTTATTGGACTTTGTATCGTTTAAAACAATACAAAACATGAATTGTGGCCGAGCAGCGGCAGGCTGCTATTTCCAACCACTCCTATTTTTTTTCTGACGGAAATTTTGTCGGAACAGTCAATAAAATGTTGACTTCTCTGTCAGGCAGACAGAGACTTCTGACGGATGATCTGTCAGAAAAGTCAATATTTTATTGACTTTTCCGACATAATTTTCGTTCTTTAATTTATTGACTTTTCTCTCAGGTCCATTGGCAGGTCTGGCGGAAAATCCGTCATGAAAGTCAACGGTTTATTCCTTTCTCGATGGATTTTGCGTAAGAAAAGTCAATAAATAATTGACTTTAATCCCATCACAGGCGACATATGGTTCGTTAGTTTGTCGTCGGTAAAGGCTAATATTGACAGAATATCCGTCAGAATATCTTTTTTTTGTGACGAATCCTTGTGATGCGAATATAATTAGTACGATTTCATTTATATTTAACAAAATTAGAATATTTGAGTAATATGTCTATGCAAATTGAAAAAAATATTATACCTTTTTTTAAACACAATAGAGTTATTTATTTTTTGGAATAGTTAGTCCCAATTATTGTAGATATGACATAATTTATTTTAATTATAGAATTATTCGTTTAGGCGAAAAAAAATTGTAATCGCTTATTTATTTTAGTATAAGAGGGATTCTTTTTACAAGAAGGTTGATATCGTGTTTTCAAGTTCATATCTTGTGACTTGTGACTTTGTGAGCCTCTTATCCCCCATACGGTCATACCAAGTGATATCAACACATAATATGGTGGAGCTTGTATAGTATTATCCCCTCTTCAAAACCACGAGATTTGACTTCAAATATCTTAAGAATATTCTCTAACGCAAGTTCTTGTTTTTTATATCCATTATAAACTTGTAACGTGGTTAAATATTACTCTCGGTGATAGGTAAAAACAAGTTATTTGTAACTCCCTAGGTTTGTCTTATCTAGCCATATAAGAGATATATGTCAGGAAATGATCTTTATACACGAATTTGATGAACCGAGCTTCTGCCATATCTCTTTTTTAATACTGCATGTAGAGCTGGCAAATAGTGACCCGACCGATAACACGACAGAAATTTGACACAAGTTAGCGAGTGTGGTTGAGACATTTTGACCAATTTAAGTAATTGGGTCGACATGAACTCGACACAAAAGTTAAATGGGTCGGGTTAGGATTGGGTCTTACGACACTTGACACAAATAACTCATTTAATCTAAATGGGTTGAAAATTGAAATTAAGTTGGGTTCGGCCGTTAACTTATTTAGCCCATGACCCTATATAAAGATATATAAAGGTAAAGAAATATCCAAACGAAATGTTGAAATTCTGTATTTTTACTAGACTAATGCATAACATTTAAAAAACAAAACATTAGTATATTTTTCACACTTTAAATAAGTTATATAAGATGTGAAAGGGTTTGAACATGTCAATGTGCTTAACGAGCAAGTCATTTAGGGTTAAACGGATCATTTGGGTCAAACGGGCTATATGAGTTGACTAAGATTAAATTAAGTTGTTCAAAATAATGGGTTAACAGGTTGGGTTGAGTTATAAGAAAGTTAATTGGGTTGAGTTAGGCTTGAGATGTATGACATGTTTAAGTTAATGAGTTGGGTTAGGGTTAAGGAATAAATGATCCGTTTATATGTGACACGAACCCGAACCCGGTACGGCACGACATGACCTATTTGTGAGGTCTAACTGCATGCACAGCCCAATTCTCCACTGACCATGTGTTATTAGTGTTTGGATTAGATCTTACCAGTTATCCAATAGCTATGCACAGTAGAAATTGTGTGGCTCAAAACATATTCTTACAAAAACAAAATTATTTGGGGTCCAATTTTATTCTATAGTATTGAATAGAGATGCTTACCATTAAATGCATTTTATTTTATTTCGTTTTGTTATCATATTTCAATGCATTTTGAATTTAAAGTTACTATTTACATTGTTAATGAAATTACTTTTGACAAAAACTTGTTTGTATAAAATACTATTATATCATTAATGCATTTTATAAAGGTATTCTTTTCATATCTTATTCATTTTTCCACTTTATTAAACTACTTTTCACATATATTTAGAAGTGGGAACATCACTAAAAACGGATGGAGTATTAAACTTAACTAATGACATTGAAAATAAAATCAATTCTTTACAAATGCAATGTATAATTTAAACTTTTTAAATATTAATTTCTTTAGAAAACTGTCGTATAGATAGACGAGCTTAAAAGGAGAATGCTTTAAATTTTAATCTAAGACTTAAACTTTTATTTTATTTTGACAAACTGACAAAATATAATGAATTGAATACTACAATAACAACTCAGAATCTTAGTTCCTAAATAATTTAGGGTATAGTCTAGTATGAATCATCATAAGAAACGGTTTGGGACATCCAATCAAATTCAACCTTATATGGAGATTTAAGTAAAAATTGTTATAAGAAAAAAACATAGGAGTGTATTTTTAAAAAATTATGGTGAAAATAAAGTAAAAGGTAAACTAATTTTTTTGAAGTACAAGTGCAAAATAAAAATAAAATAAAATAAAATAAACAAATTGAAAAATAGTAGAATAAAAAAAATATCAGTAGGTCTCCCTTGTGACGGGTCGGACCTTACGACGGGTTTTTCCTCTAACAAAATGGGTTGAGGGAACATGTGGGGCACCCCCCATGTGCTTCCTCTTTTCCCTTAAATGGGTCATTTGTGAGGGGAAGTGGTGTTATTAAAGTAGTGACATTAAAGTAGTGACGTAACAATGAGAATAATAAGATACTTATCGAGACAGAAGATAGGCAGTGCCGTGGTAATGAAGCCACTGACTTGAAAACTATATCGGCACGACTCCGGTGGTTATCGTCTCACGCCGGTAGTTCCCCAAGGTTAACACTGCGACCCCCGTACACAACCACTTGTGTAAAAGAGCCTTGGAACGAACAGTCACTGTACCCAGAATGCAACAGTAGCAGAGAAGAAGAAGAAGAGAGAGTTTGAGAGAGATGTTCTGTGTATCTTATGAGCAGGAAGAACTGTCTATTTATAACAAAAATAGACAGCCAAAGAGCCAAAAGACGCTCCTCTTAATCACGGTCAAAGGCGTGATTAAGGGAGTTAATTACGCTCCTTAATTTCCGTCATTAACAGTCATATTTGACTGACTGTTACAGATCCATATTCAAACAGATACACTGAATGTGGACAGAATACAAACACACACTCACAGGTTCAAAAGGATAAAAGTGGGCCAAGGCCCGCACCGCAGGTAGGGGTGGGCACCGGTCCAAAACCGGACCGGACCGGACCGGAATCGGTTTGGACCGGAACCGGAATAGTGATATAGTATGGACCGGTGCCCGGACCGGTATTTAGAATATCATGACCGGGACCGGACCTGAAAAATTCCGGTTTTGGACCGGTCCGGACCGGATGGACCGGAATTGCTGTAGAGCCTGTAAATCTGTAATAATTGTCAACTTCTCATTTAAATTACACCATACATCAACACTTCAACATGTCTTACTCAAAATAATAAAACCACTGCTAGTTTGCTATACATACTGACATAAGATCAAACTCCATAAACACTACTATATCAAGATTATGAACACCTCAAAAACTAAAATATTATTACATCATTAGCACGGTATAACGTATAAATCTAGTCCAAATGTTCCTTGGTACACAAAATAAAATAGATATTATCTAGAACCCCGAAGGTGTTGGCGCAAAAATCATGCACTTCAGATCAGTGACTTTATGAAACAAATATCGTGTCATCTTCCACCTTCATTTTCTCAAACTCTGCCAAATAAAATAAGTTAAGAAGTAAGAAATGTAAAAATACTCAGATTATAGTAAAAAAAATACAAGACGCGAAGAAATAATATCTAGAGTTAATGAGTTATAGTTCTTATTACCTTTCCCTAGTTTCTCAAGTTCTTCCAAGTTCTCTTCCATATTAAGTTTATCTTCACGGAGGGATGCTCGGATCCAGTCTTGCCCACATAATTGAGCTTGCACCATCTTACATAATTTAAAATAAGACAATGACCACATTAATCAACAGTGTGCGAGTGAGAAACAATATTATTCCACATTAATCTACTGTTTAAAAAATAATACAATAAAAGAGACAATGTACTTTACCTTTGGTGTCAGAGAGGTCCTAAACGAATCAAGAGTGCGCCCTCCAGCACTAAATGCAGATTCGGAAGCCACGGTTGATATAGGAATGGCTAGAACATCCTTAGCCATATGCGCTAAAACTGGAAATCTCATAGCGTTTGCTCTCCACCAAGGTAATATCTCCTTCTCTTCGTCTTCTCCTTTTTGCTCATTCAAATATCGGTCAAACTCGCTTCTAATAAGGCGATTTGATCCACTCATTTGTTTCTTAACCTGCTCCTCAATATTACTCATATACCGTAAGGCTGTCCTTGAATTGGTTGAAGATGTATTAGCTAAGAACTCACCGGTTTCACCATTGTCACCCGTCACAGGAGAATAGATGCGTCTATATTCATCATACATATCATAAGCAAATTGCTTCACTTTTTCAGCTAACTTTTCTCCTTGCACTTTCCCATACATACCACATAGAGCAATACTTACCCCAATAAATTTGAAGCTTGGATCCAAAATCACAGCAAAATAGACGAGCATATTCATTTTTTCCGAATCACCCCAATATTTGTCATACTTAAGTTTCATGTCAGATGCCATCTTCCTAAACTCAGAATCCGTATTAACCAACCAATCATTAAGCAAATTATGAGTATGACCAATTTGAAAGAATAAAGTGTTACTTGTTACAAACAATGAACCTGAGACACGGTTAGTCAAATCATAGAACTCTTTTAGGAATTCAACAAGTCTTTCAAGTTTATCCCAATCAGCATCACTAATAGGACCCAAGTATTCCGAATCCGGATCTGTATCTTTGTCAGGAAGTCTGATCCTACCGAAAACAGCTTTATACTTTAAAGCTCTGGCCAACATGTCGTAGGTTGAATTCCACCGTGTAGGCACATCAAGAGTCAATTCCAACTCACAATCAATTTTACACTTTTCCACTTGTTCTTTAAACAAGAGAATCCTAGCAGGGGAGTTACATATATATTTAATTGCACTTCTTATCGTGTCTATGTATTTTCCATGTTCCTTTAAGCCATCCCAAACAATAAGATTGATTATGTGAGCTATGCATCTAATATGCAAATATTTTCCTTCACTAATGCCACCATTTTTCTTCACAACCTTTCTCAAATAAGCACAAGCAACATCGTTTGAACTTGCATTATCAACTGTGACAGTAAAAAGCTTATCCCCTAAATCCCATGTATTCAAACAATCTTCAATAGCTTTGCCAATTGCATCCCCTTTATGACTCGAAATGGGACAAAAGTTCAGAATTCTTTTTTGAAGTCTCCAGTTGTCATCAATAAAATGTCCAGTAAGACACATATAATTTTTCTTTTGACTTGAAGTCCAAGTGTCAGTGGTCACACATATCCTTTGGCAAGATTTTTTAAGAAAAACTTTCAGACTAGCTCTCTCATCAAGATAAAGCTGATAACAATCTCGCGCTACAGTTTTACGAGAAGGAATGTGAAATGCATGCATAACAACTGACATAAAATATCTAAAACCAGGCTTCTCTACGAATCTATATGGCAACTCATCAAGTATGATCATGTAAATTAATGCTTTTCTAACGTCTTCTGCAGTAACTTCTTTATACCTCACTTTAACTTCATGATCACTACCTAAAGGGTCAAATACCAAGTTAGATTGTTTACCTTTGCTCTTATTGGCAGGATTCTTTGAGCAACTAAACCAATGTCGGCTCACATTTTTTGACCCATTGATGTTAGAATCTGCTGCGAATGTAGCAGTTTCACAGAAATTACATTCGGCCCTTAGATGATCACTATTATCCAAGTACTCAGTGAAGTCAGCCCAATAACTTGCTCGCCTTTTACTTTTCCGTATAATATAGCGACGTCCATCCTTTGGCTTCTTTGTTGGATGTGGTTTGTAACCTGTACGAATCACTCGGTCTCGTGAAATTGTCGTTTCCTGTTCTTGCATTTCTTCATCCAAAACGTCCACCATCGGGGAATCTGTTGCTTCATCTGATACTAGAGTGCGATTGGGAGCTTTGGATTTGGAGCTCGACATCTATTACAGTAAAAAAATAAAATCAGAAACAAATTATACTAGGAATGGTCCAAAAGCTAAACGGCCACACATATGATTAAAGAAACAAAACAAGATAAAAAAATATCTTACATTGCGAGAATTTTGTGTTGACGCCGTGATTTCAAACAACAGTTTTCCAGGGTGGACGTCTCAGCGTCTCACAACTTCAGTCTAACTAGTAAGAAAAGCCAAGTAAACCAATGAATATGATATTGATAATTTCAGTCTCACAAATTCATTGTTAACTAATCATTTTCAACGAGAGGATGTTCCGGCAGTAGAAGAGCAAAATCAGTAAAAACATAACAAATCATCAACTGTTTTTTCACAATCTAATTAAAGCTGATAAAATCTAATTAAAGCTGATAAAATCAATCATCCGTTTATTTTTCACAATCCTATAAACTAAACCCTAAAATCAACCAAATGAATTAGACAATACAATTAAAGGAATGTAAATTAACCTAATAATCAGAAATTTCGAGTATATGCCAAATTAAGTGAAAACTAGAGCTTATCAATTGATTTTCGTTCCATAAAACGACATGGATTTATATATAATACTAAATATAAAAGATGAATTAAGTGAAAACTTACCAGAATCGAGTGAGAACTGAGTGTGAACGGACCTAAATTGGGGAATTAGGGAAGAACAAGCCTCTAATTGTAGAAATAAATTTAGGGTTTTTTTTGGGGAAAGAATGAATTGAGAGAGTCAGAGAGGCAGAATGTTGTTTGGGGAAGAATGAACAAATGAAGTTATGGGCTTATGAGTTATGGCCTTATGGGATTTATCTTAAGGAAAAAAAGAAATCGTGTGAACCGGTCTAACCGGTCTGGACCGGTAAATTCCGGGTTCAGACCGGACCGGACCGGAAACCTGAATTGCAAAAATCAATGGACCGGGGACCGGACCTGAATTATTCCGGGTCGGTTCCGGTCCGCTCAAACCGGTCCGGTCCGGTCCGTAATTCCGGTCTGGACCGACATATGCCCAGCCCTAACCGCAGGTGCTCCACCCAAACCCGAGCCCGAGCCGAGTTGGGTCGGGTCGGCGCGCGTGTGTGTGTTTGGACCCAAACCCACAAGCCCAATACTCTCAACAAAACCCTCTTTGTTCACTCTATTGGATACTACAAAGACAAGTGGTATCATAAAGTGGAACAAAGAGCAAATATCCACCGATGTGGGATTGCATATACAAAAGAAAGTGGACAACTTGCTTTTGACAAGCCATCATTTCCAACAAGTGGTACCCGTCGCAAGCTTGTGACGGATACTACCCGTCACAAACAAGAATTTGTGAAAAAATATAGTACATAGGACATGTAAGTGATGTAATAATGTAAGGATTCAAGGTTCCATCATTCACCCGTATCATTTCTCTACATAGTGCGCACTCTCTATGTCATATCCTTATCAATCCCAGAAAATATCAAAACATTCTCAATCACCTTTATCCAGGTTTTCTTAAGCCTACCTCTGCCCCTCAACATCTTCTCTATTCCCCAATCTAAATATAATGAATACTAAGATATATAAATATGTAACTTATCAATATAAAATACCATGGTAATAAAATAAAGGGTTCTGATTTTCGCAGTACACATTTTACTCATTTCAGTACACAGTTGACAATTATACCCTTTACATTTTTCTCCCCTTCTTCCCTCTCTAACTTCTCTCTAATAGATTCTCTCTAATTTCAAATACTCATTCTTACTCAATTTCTTACTATACTAATAAATAATTATGTAGTACATTGGGAAAAAGAAACTCAAACCCAATTTCTAATTCTATACGTACTGCACATTGAAAAAAAGAAGAAAAATAAGCCAAACTACATGGTATGCTATTTAACCACCAACATCACTTTTACTGGCGGAGTGGCGGCCATCATCACTGACTAGCCTTCTATACTCGCCGGCCATCACTGTCGTTGGCCACCTATACCGGACGACATCACCTACGCACTTTGCCTTCCGGCCGCACCCCCTATCACTCGTCCTTTCCTTTGTCGACCAAACGAACATATTCCCGCGTCCTTCTCGTCGGTGACGCCTGGCGATGTTGGCGGCGACATACGACTATACCAATATCCCCACCATCCCACACCAATTAACAATGATTAATTTGAACCTAAACCCTAATTAAAAAAATCACAACTATAACAAAGTGTCAATTTGATTAATTAATAATAATGGAGGAATTAAATAATAATTGTTCTATATTTGAAGAATTATTCATAATTGAATTATTTTGAGGTATGTTGAATGAAGTTAAGATATAACAAAATAGAGGAGTAGATTTGATGTTTTTTAGTGAAGGGTAGTAAATGGAAAGTTTGATGTAAAATGTACTGAAATGAGTAAAATATGTACTGCGAAAATAAACTCCGTAAAATAAAATACTCCATAAGTCCATAATATTTAACATCATGTATCAAAATGCTAGTTTTGTGTATGAAATATTGAAATAGTCCTAAAAAAAATCGGAGCAATAATTTGTGAAATCCAACCCGCAAATTAAGCCCACGAAAATTCGATTAAAAGTCTACCCAATATTTGGTAGCTGATAAATACTTGTAAACTATTGTGACATTTTGAATTTTAGGTCTATTAACCCAATGAGGCCATCATTACATTGTATGACAAGATTATAAGATCAACAACTTTTTTATATGACCCTTTTATTGAATATGACTAACTCGATAAGATAATAGCCCAAAGTTAATATTGAGCTATATTTATATTTTAACTTTATTTTGATAACTGATTATCATATGATGAACAATGACATTTTTATTTCAAATAAGATTGATAGTTTAACTGGAGCTAATTTCATTAAAAAAAATACTTTTAAAAAAAAGTAAAGTTGTTAATTTCTTAGAAATAAATTTATATGTTTTTTTATCCATATAAACTCTTTCAAGTGAAGTCTTTAATTATTATTGTAATGTTTGCAAATTGCAATAATGTAAGGAGTTGCATACATAAAATAAAATAAAAAACATATTAATTTAATAATCTTCATTCTATTAATACAAGAACATTTAAAGTCATCACATTGATCCACCTCATCATGTTAGTTTTCTATTTCTTTTTTATTTTTTTGTCTATTTTTGTTGTCTTTATTCTTTTTTCCGCATTTTATTTATCAGTTTGCTTTTTTAAAGTAAAGGAATACAATAATTTGAACATGCAACTTATTAATAATCCTAAATTATGAATTAAAACTTTACATTGATATGCCAAAAATCCTGAAAATTAATAACTTAAAATTACAATCAACAAAAATTACTCACTTATATAATTTCATCTTACACCGTTTTACTAAAGCAAAAAAATAAAATTCAATAGATAAGTTCATAAGAACCCACCGTTTTAGTTAGATTATTTAAAAATCAGTCAGTTGATAAATATTTAGGTGATATCATTCTAATTTGAAAAATATAAACATTAATTACTCAATGCATGCATTAACAAACTATTTAACCGTTAATCCATGAAGTACAATATGGATCTAGAATGTCCCATATCAAAATAAAATTTGAAAAAATAATGATTTTTAAACTGAAAAAATATTAAACCCCTAAAAAATTACATTCTTTTGAACTTATCTTCTTTATTTTGGTTTTAGAAAAAAAAACGAAATTTATTAACTATGGATTCTTTTGAACTTATCTAATAAATTAAATTAGTCATATGGTGGTACATGAAAATTACGAGAATAAAACCATTAAAAATTGCATTTTCGATAAATTTATTAGATCTTTAATAAAAATTTCGAAGATGCATAAAAAAAATCTTTTGAACTTAATTAGTCATATGGTGGTACATATGGATTCTCAGCAAGTCTCGTCTAAGATGATACTATTCGTCTTAAGTTTTACACGTGGGATGATTTGATATGTATTTGACATGTGTTAAGTTTAAGACGGATAATGTCCGTCTTAAATAGAATTTGTGATGGATTATTTAATTTGAAGTGTTTGGGCTTTGTTTATTCCTCAGTTCGGCCTACTTTAAAAAAAAATAGATTGTACCCGTATAATTACTAACTCATCCAACTAACATGAGCCGAAATCATGTCGCTAAAGTTTGCTAAGTTAAAATGTGTAAATGTTAATGAATAATCGTGTTATTTTCAATTCGTCGATGTTACATGTACCGATATTGCTTATTTTCTTCATTTTCTATATTATTTTATAATACGAATATATCGAACATACATAGCTTAAATTGAAAAAAAAAATTAAACTATGCACAAGTTGTCAAGTTATATTAATTTATTATTCATACTATGTTTTTTATTTTATAGTTGATAAGAGTCTACGATCAATACGGTTGGTTGGTGAAATAAGTCAATAATTATTGTCTGATACTCAAGTTCTCTACTCCCGGATATTACAAACTTTTCTCTGGCGTATTTCATACTGTGTTTTGCAAATTAATGAGTTTACACAAAATATATTATAATTTGTAAGTTTATTAATTTTTTTCTAGTATTTCTAAATGATACGTAGTATTGTTCGAAGTTTAAATTTTAATTAACAGTTATTGAAATTTTATATCAATATTTGTGCATTAAATCAAAAATTTTATATACAAGTTTAATACCAAACCCGTACAATTTTCACGAGGATAAACTGGTATGAATAAAAAGTAATAATATTAATATGAGTTGAAATAATTGCCCAACTATAGAAGGCCGGGTGTTTGAAAAGATATCGTAACCATAAATAATCTTATATTAAGTCCAACATATGAGTAGAAATACCCAACATATATATTAGGCCCAACTTAGATTAGGTTGTGTTTGCTGGGATTTATTTGGGCTTCTTATTATGGGCTAGTTTTATAGTGGGTATCTACCAACAATTTGTGTTACAAGATATAAGTGGGCTTCAGTTATCACCTGCCGACCCACCAATATTTTTGTTTCCTGCTTTTGATGGCTTATTAATAGGTACAATAAGTCTTGGTTGTGGGGTTGGTTTGGGTTGGGATTGGTTTGGTTTGGTTTGGTTTGGGTTGGGTTGGGTTGGGTTGGGTTGGGATTGGTTGGTTGGATGATGGTGTTGGTAGGGTTGGTTGAGTGGTTTCCGACTTTACGTAAATGTTGTCCGATCTTTGCATTCGTTACCTTCTGTTTATACTAATAATAAGCTCTTTTTTGTTAAGGGTGTTATGTCCCTTAATTATTGGAGTGGTTACCCGAAGTGGCATGTTTATAAATCTAATAAATCGTAAGGGTTTTGGTGGGGAGGTTATAATAAAGGCGAGGTATTTTTGCATCTTGTTTGTGTTGTGTCCATCTCAATTTGGCCTTCTAAGATGGCGTTGGTTAGGAAGTTGTTTGTTGTGGCTTCTCGTTTGTTACCTTTTTTTTTTTTACTTTTCTTGGCTATGAGAATCTTGTTTGTATAGAATTTATGTATTCCAAGGTGTAGGAGATTCCTCTCCATTGGATCCTGGCTTTCCTTGACGCCATTTTGTCTTTCATTTCTACGTACATGTGGCGTAAGTGCACTTTGCTCATTCTCGGTGTCCCAGGAGACTCGTTAGTTCCCGGAAAATGTGAGTCAGGTAGAAAATAGTGAAGATGAAGTTCGTGTTTAGCATTTTGTTTGCCATGCTACCAACACTTTTTCGCTTATATTACCAATGTACTTACTATGTTACTTTACTTTATGGTTTTATTAAAATAAGTGCATTTGACGAAATGAGTAAAATGTCATCTATATAATACATTACCTTATCGCTGCAAAAAAAAAGCAATAATCCACGAAATAATTTCTCAAGAGTAATTAGGGTACGAAAAGCGACGACTTTATAAACCAATGATCGAGTTACGAAACATTCCCTCCTTCTCTATGTTTAACTAAATTAAGGTACATCCTTTACCAAGTCTAGCCCTTATATAATTTATATTGATCATGCATAGGTAATCCCATAAGTCCATCTAAATGATACAACAATGTATTTTAACTAGTGTTTTGCCTATTTGTCTGAAGATTCAAGAGAATCAAGTAAAAAACTATTGTTTAAAATCAAATAAATTTGGTAATTGTCTCCATTACCATAACATATACCAACATTACACCACTACTACTATAACACAACCAACTAAAAAAAGGCATACTTATATAATTTCATTCTTTGCCATACAAATCTCCTGATTGCAAATCAAACACATGTGCATGATCTTTGTCACCTCTTTTAATACAATTAATAAATATATGATACTCTAATTAAATTAAATGACTAAGATAAATAGCAATAATTCAACTCGGAGTTTAATATTTATATACTGACATACTACTGTGGAATATGAATCTAATGTTTTTATGATTTTATCAACTTTTTTTAATATTAAACTATGTAGTTAATTTGATTAATTTTAGAGATTCTTTTCAATGTCTCTTGCCGCAATTTTGACTAGATTTTGTACATATTAAGAGGTTATTACTTCATATTAGTTGCCTAGTTGCGGCGAGGACCGTTATTTTGATAGTGACGCTGAATTTGTGTATATTTTTAGGCCGCATTTACGTTGGAGCTTTATTACAACGTGCTTTCACATGTACTCCCTAACAACATGCATCTGAGTTGACCTTAAGGTGATAGTTGAGACCTATATATTATAGTTATATTCTATTATGGTCTCTCACTCGAATGCCCATTGGGCTTGAAAAGTGGTTGGTTAGTGCACAGGTCCCCCATACCATGTGTCGGGTTTTTCCACTTTGTGAGGTTGTGAGATATTGGGGGCTGCCAGGGTTTGAACACGTGACCTTCGGTCACTCTGGCTCTGATACCATGATAGATGAATCATCTCAACCAAAACCTTAATGTGATGGTTGAGGCTCATATATTATAGTTATATTCTATTAGACTCAATATTAAATATATATAGCAACATATAGTACTCATATAATACTAACTTAGTTCTAATTACTCGTATCACATTAGCGATTTGCTAATTAAACTTTGCTCCCTGACAACAAATCAAACCGCTACGGCGCTACTGGCAGTCAGTTGACCTACGGTGTACCTGCCTATGTTTGGGACAATTCTTGTGACTCTTGATCTACATTGTGTGACTTTCTTATTATATAACTCTTATGCTTGTTGGACCCTAACACATAATCGAAAACATGTCCATGATATTTAAAGTTTAAATTAAAATGTGATATAAAAAATTAAATTAGCACGATGAAAGTAGTACTTGTAGTACTTTTTTTACAAGCGCAAAAGAACCGTCATTTGACAAACTAACCGGCTCTATACTTAACACTGCCTCAAAAAAAAAAAGATGCGATGTATAAATATAGACAGATTAAATGATTTATTGACATCCACAAATGTAGCAACAAAATGTTCAACATAAACTATATGGATCTACTTTAGGCCCCCTTAATCTAATATAAAAGATGCGTAAAATTAGTTTAGATGACTTACATTAATTAGCATGTTTAGCAAGTAGCAACTAATCTGACGGATTAATAATCCACTAAACTTGTCCTATACCTATAAATCAGGCATATTATAAGCTTCAAAATGGTAGTTAGTTCATGAATATTCTAGTTTAAAATAGAGTTTAGATGCTGAGAGTGCTAAGGTAAACTAACGACCAAAGTATAATATAACCTTGAGTCGTATAAAGACAAAAGAGGATAGTTGATTATCATATAAAGTACGAAGTATAAACTAAACAAATGAGAATAATATTAACAACAATACGACATCCACTTATTTGGTCTCATATCTTCTTCCACCTTTGGTTTGACTAATCTGTTGATTACTTTGATAACAACCTCCCATATTACCTAGTCTTGCTAAACTTTCGTAGATATTATATTACTTAATTAGAAAGTGTGGTATTTATGAAAGTCTAGCAAGTCTAAGTAATATCTCCAATATCTTATTGACAACATAAGTAAGACTTTGTTTGATCAAGCAAAAGACAGGGTTTGTGACAAATATTCCGTTACAAATATGGACTTCTGTGACTGAATTTCCGTCACAAATCTAAACTTTTGTTGACCAGTAGACTTTCCTGGTGAACAATAGTCGAGATTTGTGACAAAAATTCCATCACAAAAGTCCATTTTTGTGACGGTTTTTCCGTCACAAATCATGAATTTTGTTGACTAGAGGTTTGACCTGGTCTTAGGGCATGTGACGGAAATTCCGCTTTTTGTGACGATTTAGCATGACAGTTTTTTTTTACGGAATTTCATTTTACAAATGTGCTTTTTCTGACATATTTGGTAATTTTGTGACGAAAATTCCGTCACAAAACCGCCTGCATTTTGTAGTAAATTGAACTTTAAAATAAAATAGTAATAATAAAAGTAATCACGGTAAAAGTATAATAATATTATTATTAAATTTGATATTAATGACTATAATAATATTAAAATTATTAAATAACACTAATAATAATAATAATATTAATATTTAAATAATATTTATATTAATAAGAATTATAATACTCATATTTAATATTAGAATTAATTTAAAATTATGAATACTAATATTCTTAATGATAACTATTAGTATTATTAATAATATTTGTAATATTATTAATAATAGTATTAGTATTAATAATATTATTATTTTAACAAAACTAATATTCATAATAATAATAAATATATTATTTATTTATTCTAACAAATAATATTAATGATAGTAAGCATAAAGTCTAAGTTGAGTAGATGAGTAAAACCAAAACGAATTGAATTTAATGAAGCTGAGTTGAGCTTAATAAAGCTAAACTGAACCGAAAAGAACTGAAATTAAACGAGAAAGAACATGACCTAAGTCTCGAATTTCCTTCAAAACCTCCATACCTTAGATTGTATGTCGGTAGTGACAAACATTTGGTAAAATTGTCATACAAAGTTTCTGGCATACAAAACGTGAGGAAAATAGATACAAAAAGACATGGATGATGGTGAATATAAACACGGTTGCCATACACGGAGGATGGGATATTATCCTTGACCATCTCTTGTACTACAAACTGACATAATACACATGTTACCATTTAGTTATGAGTATGACTTTCGTACTTCTACAGTAAGTCTTGCTTAAGACAAATATTATCCGTCTAAAGCTTAAGACGGGTTAAATACTACAAAGTAGTGGTAATAAAGATAGAACTTTTTCTATTTTCTTGGCAATAAATGGGATAATTTAGTATATATTTAATTCGTCTGAATCTTAAGACGGATAGTGACCGTTTGAAACGAGAATTTGTGATATACTTGAGGCAAAGGCAACAAGGACTTGTCAAATGATCATATTGTACGTTCAATGTTAACGTGTTGCACGTACACAATGGAAACATACAAGTTCAACCCAACATCCTTCCATGATACACATATTTACACACAACACAAATTCTCATTTGTGACGGACACTATCCGTCACAAGCTTAAGACGGATACCATATTCTCTCACTAAATACCCATTAAGGGTGAGTGGAGAGCACATGGGGGGTGCCCACCTTGTCCCCTCTACCCATTTTCTTTCACAAAATATCCGTCGCAAGATCCGATCCGTCGCAAGCAAGACCTACTGTACACACAAATTAAAAGGGTTCAATATATGAGGAAATTGGTAACGTGTCTTGGTTCTTAGTATTGTTTTTGCTCTATGGCTAGAAATTTAATTATACAAAGTTTAGATAAATAAATGATCGTATTGGGCTAATTTGTTTATTTTACGTGTTGAGATGTTTCCATGTGTGGTGTATAAAGCATTGTTAGACTAGCTTGATTTTAGGACGATGCTTGGAACTTTAATTACCGACTTGTGTATAGTTTTAGTTGTGTTATTGTTGTAAGCTTGCAACGAGGATCGGACCAACAACTGGTGTTAGAGTCTATGCATGGTTCGACTTGAGACATCAAGTACATGATGTGGTGTCATGCTCGAGATAATACGTTAGTTCAAGGAGAGTATTGAGCATACAGTATAGTTGCTACTATACAGTATAGTTGTTACTAAGTGATCACTCATCATCTTGTATATAAACTCTCATGTACTTACATTTTAACTAACTTAATACATAACCAACTTTATTTACATTTGGTTTATCTCTCTAGAAAACACTCTCTCTCACTATAACAGAATTCTGTAACTGAATTCTTCACTTTCATGGAGTTAACAACCATGGTTTCATATGGTATCAATCGCCAATCGTTTCCTGACAATTGATTGCTTCCGCTTATTCTTCATCTTCTTCGTTGTATCTTTCTCTTTCTTCGAAGACATTTTTCTCAGATTCAAATCGTAATTTCGACGGTATAATTCTTGATTTTTCGTCTTCCATTTTGCGAAGTTCTTCATCAATTGAACGTTTATACATCAATTGATTGTTTCATCGCATATTTTACTTGAATTTGCACATTTTTTGCTCATCTTTTATCATCTGGACTAAGGCGCCATTTTAAACGATTCCTCTGTGTTTTCATCAATAATCTGCATTTTAGCTTGAATTTTGATCATACAAACATGCCTGAATCAATTGAGATTGCTAATTCTGCTCCAAAATCTTATGAAATCTATGATGATCCTCTTTACTTGAGCAATTCTGATCAACCTAACATGAAGCTTGTTACACCTGCCTTTAATGGAACTCACTTCCTGGATTGGAAGCGTGAGGTTTACTATGCTCTTGCTTCGAAAAACAAGGAAGTGTTTATTGATGGATCTTTTCGAAAGCCTCCTAAAACTGATAAATTCTACCACCAATGGCTTCGTTGTGATATTATGGTAATGAAATGGATTCAGCACTCTTTGACATTAGAGATTCGTGAAAATATGCTTTATGTTAGAAGTGCTAAAGAACTTTGGGATGAGCTTTTAGAGCGTTATGGTCAAGCAAATGCTTTAGAAATCTATCAACTTAAGAAGGATCTTCATGCTATCAAACAGGATAATACTCCTTTAGTCGAATATTACAGTAATTTGAAGCGTAACTGGGAGAACCTAGATGGTTTAGATCCAATTCCACAGTGTACCTGTGGTGCAATGGTTTCATGTTCATGTAACTTGCTTAAGAGAATATTTGATAGAGACAATAATGCTAAGCTCATTCAGTTTCTTATGGGGTTAAACAGCGGGTATGACAGCATGTGTACTCATTTTTTGTCCATGAAACCTCTCCTTCCAATCAATAAGGTCTTAGGTCAGCTTCAAACCATTGAAAGACAAAAACAAATTACTGAGGCTGTGGATGTACTTGCTGAGGCAAATGCATATGCTAGTGCTCGAACAAATTCCCAACAAAACTACAAAAAACCTAAAATTGACAGTATTCCTGAAGATACTGGTGTCAAAATCTGCTCTCATTGTACCAAGCAAGGTCATACAGTGTCTGAATGCCACAAATTAAAGACTTGCACACATTGTGGGAAGAAAGGACATGTAATTGAGAGGTGTTTCTCACTTCTTAAATCTAAGGGGTATAAAGGCAAAGGAAAGCCAACCTTCTTGACCTATACAGGGGGAGATAATGTTTACAGGAGGGATGCTAACAATGTAGATACTGTCATTTCAGACTTTTCTACTCAAGCTGTATCACCTCTTGATGATAACCATGCTGCTGCTGCTGATCAGCATGCTCATCAGTTCATGTTTGACTCTACTATGGTGGATGGTATAATAAATTCTGTTACTCAACAAGTCCTGAAGGCTTTTTCTAATTCCAATTCCATCCCATCTTCTTCCAACTTTGCAGGTATAATTACTGATTCTCAAGCTTATTCAGTAACTAATACCCTTATGCATAAAGATTGGATTATAGATACAGGGGCTAGTGATCATATGACTGCCAATAAGTCCTTATTACAAGATGTGCAACAACTATCTAAACCTATCTTAGTAGGACTCCCTGATGGATCAGTAAAATTTGTTCACTACACTGGGTCTGTCTATTTGTCACCTCACATAGTCTTAAGGAATGTTTTCTATGTTCCAGACTTCAAACAGAATCTTCTATCTGTGGGTAGACTAATAGAAAACACTAACATGTGTGTGTTATTTTATCCAACTTCTTGTCACTTTCAGGACCTTTCAAGTAAGGTCACTGTTGGCAAAGGGCATAAAGTTGGCGACCTTTACAAGTACAAGGCTGAAGTTCCTCCTTTACTAGAATCTACCATAATAAATTCTGTGTATTCTGTCTTGAGACAACTTAGTCATAATCAGGTCAATAATAACACACAATATATCTCTGATGTTTGTTCTGCTATTAGTGCTACTCAACAAGTTGTAGCTATTGGTTTACTACATGCTAGGCTTGGGCATGCTTCTTGTGACAAAATAAAACATGTAACTCACATTAATACTGCTTCAATAAAACAGTTTTTTTGTGAATCATGTGTGTTAGCTAAGCATCACAAACTCCCATTTCCTAGGAGTACATCTAGGGCTTCTAAATCTTTTGACTTACTTCATGTTGATATTTGGGGCCCTTATCGAATACCCTCCTTATCTGGAGCCAAGTATTTCTTGACTATTCTTGATGATTACAGTAGGACTACCTGGACACTATTGTTTCAAAACAAAGGCCAAGTTGCTGGTCTTATTAAGAATTTTTTGTCTTACATTGAAACTCAGTTTCAAACCCATGTTAAGGTGATTAGAAGTGACAATGGCACTGAGTTCTTACAAGAACAGTGTGCTACTCTTTTGAATGATAAAGGGATTGTGCATCAAAGAAGTGTAGTGGGCAGGCCACAGCAGAATGGGCGTGTTGAGAGAAAACACAGACATTTGCTTGAGACAGCAAGGGCTCTTAGGATACATGCTAACTTACCTAAGAAGTTTTGGGGAGAGTGTTTACTTACAGCAACATATCTCATCAACATCATGCCTTCTGTTGTGATTAACTGGAAAACACCACATGAGCTCTTGTTTGGGAGAGAGCCTATCTATGATGACCTCAGAGTGTTTGGTTGTTCATGCTATGCTAGCCAACCTGTCACTCATAAGGACAAGTTTGACACACGAGCTCGAAGATGCATTTTTATTGGTTATCCTTTGGCTCAAAAGGGGTATCAATTATATGATTTAGATAATCATAAGACCTTTGTCAGTAGAGATGTGGTTTTCAGAGAATCAAGTTTTCCATTTCAAGAGAGCACTATATCAGCTGGTCATCTTGAAGATTCCATTCCTCTGATCTATCCCACTAACATTGATGTTCCTGATTTCATGCTTCAGCCTGTGAATCCTACTCAAGCAGCAACTGGTTCTCCTGATTCTATCTCTGAAGATTCTCTAAATCACTCTTCTTTTATACAATTAGAAAATAATATTTCAAATAATATGTCAAATAATGATTCAATTCCCACCCATATTGATGATACTTCATTTTCTTTTGATAACAATAATGATAGCACTGAAAGTACAACTATTCCAAATATGGTTCTTCCTCTCAGAAAATCTGTCAGACATAAACAACTTTCCACAAAATTGAATGGTTATCAAGTTCCCATCAGACTTCCTGTTCAGTATCAGGATGCTGAAGAAGTGTCCTCAGAATCTTCTTCCTTTCATGCTGCTGTATTAAAGGATCTAACTGACTTTGATTCTGAATATATTGCTTCTTTGGCAAATGTCATTTCAGAACCTGAACCAAATACATACAAACAAGCAGCAACAGACCCAAGATGGGTCTCTGCAATGAATAAGGAACTAGATGCTCTTGAGTCCAATCAAACATGGATTCTCACTACCTTACCTCCAGGCACCAAGGCTATAGGGTCAAAATGGGTCTATAAGATTAAACACAAACCAGATGGGAGTGTTGAGAGGTTTAAAGCTCGATTAGTAGCAAAAGGCTATAATCAAATCAAAGACAAGGATTATAAACATACCTTTTCCCCTGTGGCCAAATTCACAACTGTGAGGACAGTTTTAATTAGCCATAGCTGCTGCAAAGGGCTGGATATTGCATCAACTAGACATTAATAATGCATTCTTGCATGGTTTTTTGGAGGAGGAAGTATACATGAGGGTGCCAGAGGGCTATTTGAAAGCCAAGAAGAATGAAGTTTGCAAACTGCAAAGGTCTCTCTATGGCTTAAAACAAGCCTCCAGGCAATGGAATCTTGAGCTAACCAGATTTCTAAAAACCCTTGGATTTATTCAATCAAAGAATGATTATTCTTTGTTCACATTTCTCAATCCTGTCACCAGTCAATTTACACTTGCTGTTGTCTATGTAGACGACATTTTGTTGACTGGGAATGATGAGCAACACATCACCAAAGTCAAGCATGAGTTGGATGTTGCTTATTCTATCAAAGATCTTGGCATTCTCAGATATTTCCTCGGTTTGGAGGTGGCTCGAAATGATAAAGGCATTCTTCTCAATCAAAGAAAATACATCATTGATATCCTCAAAGATGTTGGTATGGAGAACTGTACAGAGACACCCTTTCCTTTACCAAGGGGCCTTAAGCTCTCCACAGAGGATGGTGAGTTATTACCCAATCCAGAGCAATATAGAAGATTAATAGGCAAGTTTCTGTATCTCAACTTGACACGACCAGATGTCTCTTACTCTGTTCAACATTTGAGCCAATTCTTGAGTCAGCCACGCATTCCTCACCTACAAGCAGCTATTCATGTGCTCAGATATCTTAAGTCCACCATTAATGTTGGCTTATTTTACCCTGCTCTGAATGATTTGTCCCTTACAGCATACTGTGATGCTGACTGGGGACAATGTGCCTTCTCATGTCGCTCACTGAGTGGATACTGCATCATGCTAGGTCCATCCCTTATCTCCTGGAAGACTAAAAAACAGCGTACTGTCAGCAAAAGTACAGCTGAATCTGAATATAGGAGTATGTCCTATACTTCTTCAGAGTTGGTTTGGTTGGTATCCTTATTGAAGGACTTGACAACTGAGGTACCTCTCCCAATCACAATCTATTGTGACAATAAAGCAGCAGCACACATAGCCCAAAACCCAGTTTTTCACGAAAGGACCAAACACATTAGCATTGATTGTCACTACATACGTGATAAGCTACAAGAAGGGTTCCTTATTCCTCGCCGTATCAGGACAGGGCTTCAACTGGCAGACTTAATGACTAAACCATTAGGCGCTGCTCAGCATACATTTCTCTCTGTCAAGCTTGGCTTACAGTTTCCTACTCGTATTCCAGCTTGAGAGGGGAGTATTGAGCATACAGTATAGTTGCTACTATACAGTATAGTTGTTACTAAGTGATCACTCATCATCTTGTATATAAACTCTCATGTACTTACATTTTAACTAACTTAATACATAACCAACTTTATTTACATTTGGTTTATCTCTCTAGAAAACACACTCTCTCACTATAACAGAATTCTGTAACTGAATTCTTCACTTTCATGGAGTTAACAACCATGGTTTCATAGAGAGTTCTAAACAATATACGTGTAATAAAAGGAGAAGATTATTATCGCAATATTCTCATGTTTTGGTGTTGGTGCATTATCATCTCACATCGGTAGAATTACCATACTAGTATAATTTATAAGTTAGTATTTAGTGTTGGGGTATTATTTTTCTTATCCTCAGTTAATGAGCTTTATAGTTTATCCCAATTTTATTATTATTCATGTGTGAGCATTGCAAACTATTAAAATAAATCACAAATTCTTATTTAAGACGGAGGTATCCGTCTTAAGCTTAAGACGGATATCATATTCTCTCACAAAATACCCATCAAGGGTGAGTGGAGAAGCACATGGGGGGTGCCCACCTTGTCCTCTCTACCCATTTCCTCTCACAAAATATCCGTCTCAAGATCCGACCCGTCTTAAGCAAGACCTACTGAAAATAAATAGATCTTTCACGATATTTATATGATAATAAAGCAATTACTCGTGCATTAAACTTATGAAATTGTTTTTTTTTTTTGCTTCCTTACATATGACTATATGAGTGTATATATGAGTATATGACACGGCCTTCTTACTGTGTTGGTCGTGCTTCGATTGATATGTCAACAAATGAAGACAATATGATTGTTTACTGTGGAGCATGTGACCAAAATTGGATTGTTATGCGAAGCGTCGCATCCAAGCATATCCTTTTTCCACTGTTGCACACAATGAGCCAAGAGACGATTTTTGTAATCACTATATAATTCTTCACAAATTCTCATTTGCGACGGACACTATCCGTCACAAGCTTAAGACGGATATCATATTCTCTCACAAAATACCCATCAAAGGTGAGTGGAGAGCACATGGGGGGTGCCCACCTTGTCCCCTCTACCCATTTCCTCTCACAAAATACCCGTCGCAAGCAAGACCTACTGATAATTCTTTGGCACATGTGTTCTTGGGGGAGTTAAATCAATTCGTCTTTATTGAAGATTAATATGCCCAATGAGATTTACTGATTTTAATTTGCAATAAACTTAATGTCATACAAGATATAGTACATTATCAAGTAGTAAACCATACTCTATTCTATCCATGTGGGTATTTATCTATATGAGATTCTTCACAATCTCCCAGCGTCCTTATATGTGAGTCCACTTAGCCTCGAGGACAATTCGGCCTCTCTTTGAGTTGTTGGATGCAAAGCATGTTAGTTTATAACTGTTGCGAATAAGGCTTAGTTAATTCATCATACCCAAGTTTGTAGCCATGAGCTCTATTGCTCTAATACCATGTAAATAAAACATATGCACCAAAAACTTAAGTCAATGGATGGAATGCCGACATGCCCGTCTTTTAATCCCGTAAGCTCAAGTAAAACGAGCAAAAAATAGTTACGTAAGATATAGGCCCTGTTCTTTTGGGCTGAATCGGAGCTGAACTGAACTGAACTGAACTTATAGGAGCTGAACTGAACTTATTGGAGCTGAACTGAACTGAACTGAACTTATAGGAGCTGAACTGAACTTATAGGAGCTGAACTGAACTTATTGGAGCTGAACTGAACTGAACTGAACTTATAAGAGTTGAACTGAACTTATAGGAGCTGAACTGAACTGAACTAAACTTATATGATCTGAACTTTTCTGAACTTAATTTTAATTAATTGAATAGAATTTATAAAATCTAAAATTTACTAAACTGAACTTTATTACATAAGGTAAGATAATAACATAATTCCAATTTATATACATTGGTTTGTTCAAATATATTACTACGTTGACATCATCTTTATCTGTATCTTTATTTTTTGGAAAGGACTGTAATAAAAAAAAGTATACTCTAAAACATAAGGTAAGATAATAACATAATTCTGATTTATGTACATTGGTTTGTTCAAATAGATTACTACGTTTACATTACGATAAAAAAAAATCACATATTACATCGTTTTCTAACCATCTATTTCCATATCATCATCTTCCTCATCACTTTCTTCTTTAACTTCACTATCACTCGTAACAACGAATTTATTCCCTCGCCAAATGTTTTTTACTATCTTGTTTCGTACCTTTAACATGGTTTTTTTTCCGCTTATCATCAAACATGCCCAAATCTACTGTTCCTTGAATATTCACGTCATGTTGTATAATAGGTATTCCAAGATTATGCATCCTTATAAAATTATGGAGTGTGAATGTATAAAACAATAATAGACATTTGATACTTTTGTGACATTCGGGGCATATTTTTTAACACCCATCTTTTTTTCAAATGACCAAATGTCATTCCACTAATTAATGTCAAATTTTTTTATATCGGTTTTCATAAATAATATATTCCGTATAACTTTTCTGAACTTAATTTGTAAGAATTGAATTTTTCTGAACTGAACTTATAAGAGCTGAACTGAACTGAACTGAACTTATAGGAGCTGAACTGAACTTATAGGAGCTTAACTGAACTGAACTAAACTTATAGGAGCTGAACTGAACTTATAGGAGCTGAACTGAACTTAAAGGGGCTGAGTTTAAGTCCAAAAGAACAGGGTCATAGTGGTTTAGTGGTTTGTAATTGGCCTTTTTTTCTCTACGAGGTTCAAATCTCAATTTGTCCATAAAATGATTTCCGTTACTTAGTACCCCGTATACGGGTAAAACAGTAGTACTATTTCTACCAAATGAGATTGTTTATTAATCATTGATGAGCATTTTTACCAAGTTGAGCATGTTTTTTAATCGTATAAAAGTGTTACACATTTTGAAATAATTTGATAAGTAATTTGTAAGATTTTACTTTAAAAAGTTCCAAAAATATATGGGAGTCGATTTTTAATTTGGCTCGCAAAACTGAATAACTAATTTTAGGTTCTAAAGTGAGTTTAATTTATTTATTATTTCATTTCGTATCTTGAATTGACTTTATAATAAAATTTAAGTTTTGTTTTACAATATGATGAAATGAAATTTTGAGTATTTGTTTTGGATCAGCAAATTTAAATAAAGGTTTATATACAAAAATAGAAAACTATGCTACCGGACAATTATTAGGTCACAGCTAAAAATTTCCCACAAGACCCACTAAATCTCTAAGACGGTTATGAATGCCAAGATTGGTTTTATAATCTAACACGCCTACTCACGCGAATGCTCAAATTTCCTTTGGGCTTGAAGTATGGAGACACTACAGGCCTCCCTATACTTGTTGCTAATTATATTCCACTTTAGAAAGTTGGGGCGGTGAGATTTGAACATATGACCCCTTAGCCAGACTTACCTTGTTCTGATATCATGTGAGAAAATCATCTTAATCAAAATCTTAAAAAAATGGTTGAGACTTAATCAATGATTTAAACTTTAACACCGATATATATAAATGTGTAACGTTTGAATACTCTTGCTATTGCAAGAAGAGGATAAATGTGTAACTTTTAAATGTCTTATTGCAAGAGGAGGTACCGAGGTAGCTATTACTTTTAGTAGATACAATTATATAAATATTTATGGGGAGTTGTTTGTATATTCTAGGGACATCGTAACATTGTAATCACGTTAGTACATAACTATTGCGTATATATTGTTGCTCAACGAAATGAACCGGTTTTAGAATCTTTATTCAAAGAAAATGAGCTCCTATGATTGTATTATTTAATAGATGAATCATCTCAACCTTTACTAAAATTCAATTGCTCTGATACCATGATAGATGAATCATCTCAACCAAAATTTTAATATGATGGTTAAGGCTCAACTAATATATCTATATCATATTATCCATATATCAGTCATACATGCTCCTAAGATTGTTCACAAATTCTCATTAAAAACGGTACATATCCGTCTTCAATGAAGACTGGTCGAATCCCCTCACACAATGAGGCAAGTGAGAGGCCAAGTAAGATTCATTTAATTCCCCACTTGCCTACTTGTGAGATGAATTCCGACCCATCTTTATTTAAGATGGATATACGCCGTTTTCAATGAAAATTACCGAAAATTGTTTGATATTAGGGAATAAGATCTCATATGGAGTCATATGAGATAAATTATCAATTATATGAATTACTCTATTATGAAATTTATCATGGACTCGTGGTATCAGAGCCTATTTCTTGAGAGCTCTAAAATAGCTTATGCGTTCTTGGTGGGCGATAATTTATGGCGCTCATCGGCGGGATTTTCGATATTGATTGATTATTGAGAAAAGGGCGTCGTAAAAGCTGCTATGTTGTAGCATGTCCGGCTCTCCTCGTGTCGTGAGACGAGACGTATTGTTTATCTATTTGTCGTAAGACAATAGTATTTGTCTATATAAGTGGGTAAGTGATTACCCGCACTTATCTTGACTGACGAGTCGATTACGCATTATTTATATGAGTGGGTAGGTTGTTACCCCTCCGTATGTACTAGCGAGTTACGCACGTATTAAATTGAGTGGGTATGTTGTTACCCCTCCGTATATACCGGCGAGTTACGCACTTATCTTGACTGGCGAGTTGATTACGCATTATACTGGCGAGTTACACATCTATCATGGCCGGCGGGTCGTATACGCACTGATGAAGTAGAAGATTACGAAGACAAGGAAAAGTCGACATTTTTTTTTAATAAATATTAGGGTATTAGGGAATAAGATCTCATATGGAGTCATATGAGATAATATTAAGATATGATTTAATAAATATTAGGATATAGTATTAATAAGATATTTGGTATTATTTGGTACCATAGTTTAGGTATATTGCTCTACTATAAATATGAGTACATATTATGTATTCAAGATACAACACAACACAATATTATTATCAGTTATAAAAATTACTCTATTATGAAATCTATTACTCCCTCCTAGTTTCATTGTTCTTCCCCTTTTAATATAATACTCCTCACATATATTAGAGGAAGGGGAAGAACAATGAAACTAGGAGGGAGTATTTGCTATGGAGTATATATCTAAAATTTGTAATAGATTTTACTTATTGAATCTTCTAATCATGTATGTTAATCATGTTAAAGCTCATTTTGATCTTCGTATTTGATCTTCCTAGGCATATGTGTGACTGTGACCACTAATCATGCATGTTTAAGCTCATTTTTCCTGCAATTTTCATAATCTGATATCGTACCATATAGGTTATGGTACTAAATAAATTTGCAAAAGCTAAATTCTACGGGCTAATTATTATAGAGTATTCAGTAATTATACTGTAGCGTGTATCATTGGTAGATCTATAAATTAAGATAATCCTGGGCCAATAACAAGATTTTGTGCATGCATGCACCGCACTTACACGACATTACTAGTCACCACTGCTATCACATCGAGTACACATCAAAGAGACCAAAAATTATGCCTATAAACTTATAAACACATACCACTATGTTGTCTATGTGGTCATCTACTTTGCAAAGAAAATTTTTAAATGCACAAATTCTCGTATAAGATGGAACAAATAGATAGAATTTTTTTTTATCTTATATCATCCTCAATGTCCTCCTCCTATTCAAGTCAATGTACATGTGGAGTCGGGCATAAATTTTAAGAAAATTGTCTCACAAATGGTAAAAAAGTCATAAATAGCATTAGATTTAAATATGAATATAGTCCAAATTGGCTGTTATTTGATGGCATTTTATGTAATTAAATGGATGTTGAAGGATAAAATGGTCTAAATATTACCAAAAAAAAGAAATGGGTACATTGAATTGAATTGTCCAAAAAAATAAAGTGGGTACATTGGATTGGATATGAGGAAGTATAAGATTATATTACTGTTTACTTAAAAAATACTAAAAATGGGTATCAGTCTTTAGTTTAAGATTGATCAAATATATACAAAATCATCTTACTATTTACATAAAAAATACTAGTACTAAATATTATTTGTATTACCATTATTTAATACTCCCTCATATTCCCAATAATCTTTCTCTTTTACTTTAACACAAAAATTAAGAAAATACACTAACTCACCATATAATTAAATTTGGACCACACAAACACTTAGCAACAAAGGAAATAGGGAAAATATTGTGAATAGACGAAAATAAAAATGGGGAATATTATTGAGAATATGAGGGACTAGTATTTAATCGGTCTTTAAGCAATCCGTTTTTAGCTTAAAACCGGATAATATAATAAGCAAGATTTACTCACTCAGTAGGTCTCCCTTGTGACGGGTCGGAGCTTGCGACGGGTTTTTCCTCTAACAAAATGGGCAGAGGGAACATGTGGGACACCCCCCATGTGCTTCCCCTTTTTCCTTAAATGGGTCATTTGAGAGGGAAAGTGGTACCCGTCGCAAGCTTGTGACGGATACTGCCCGTCACAAACAAGAATTTGTGTTACTCAAACTTATATGGTTCTAGTATTTTGCCAAAAACATAACGACCGAGGTGATGTAACAGTTAACAGTAAAAGTTTGTGAGTGATTTAGAAGTGATATTACGTGTTAAAAATTCCACTAGTCATTTGACGCATATGATTTGATTCAGTGAGCAATAACGGTCAAATCTTTCCTAACGTATTTCATTGGCTTCAATCTTTAGCCCGCCATACAAGGAAGAGCAAGACGCAAAATAGTTACTCTCTATAATCTAATTTCCTTAATTTAAAATTTATCTAAACTAATCAAGCTTGTCCTAACCTACCACAGTAAGTGATGTAAAAACGAATTAAATATCATCTCACTTGTATATATAAGATATGTTTTTCTTTTATTGTAACTACTTAATTTTTCTCAAGTTTAAGACAAATAGTGTTATTTTCATTAATAAGAATTTCTTACACTAAGTTTATAAATGAATTCAAATGTTTTATAAAAAAACTCCAATGATCAGAAATTCAGCAAAAGTATTCCAGTATTTGATAGTTGATGCAGTTTTTGAATATTATGAGGATGTAGTTCTTTGTACTACCTAAAGGATAATATGTAAGATAAGATTCCATCAGGTATTCACGTGACACCGGATATTTATTATACAAGTTAAAATTTCTACATCTTGTAACAAAAAAAAGGTACAAGTGCAATTTTTTAAATAAATGAAACTTCTACATTATATTGTGAATTTAAATTTAGAAAAAATTATCAACTATATCTTTTAACAAAAATTAATACCAATACGTTTTCTTATCCTAATAAATTATCTACTTTTATTTATGTTTTATAGAGAAAAGTTAAAAGATGGAGTAAATAACTAAAACGATAAAAATTAATAAAATCACTACTTCAATATCTCAAAAGACTATAAAACGCCGTCATACTAGAAGGATTAACTTTTGACGCTAGAGCAAAGACAAAATTAGAATTGTGTTGGGTTATGACTCCAATCATTAAGAAAAGTTGGAATGAACAAGCTATATCTAATTATAATTAAAGAAACAAATCATGTTCACCTAATTAGCTTTCTCTCTACTATTAATAAATTAACATCAAACAATAAATATAAGAGCTTTGTGGAGTAGTAGTTATTTTGAACTTATAAAACAACTATTGTACTTTAATTAATATAATATCTTTAAATACGCTATTGTGTGCGTGAGATTTCGCTTTCTCTCGGCTTACCATATACTATATTATATGAGATGCCTAATTATAAGTTGTTGATGTTAAATAATTGACCGCCTTATATGTTTTTATATGTAGTGCTGATATGTTTAGGTAGTATAATAGTATGCACGTAGGAATAACGTCAAAGCACCAATAAGTCATGTGTCACTTTCATTTAAAATTTGTAAATAGAAATATCATTGGATAAAAGATGTTCGTTGTCGAATATTTAAGATACTTAATACTCATACAATATATTTTAAAATATAAAAGAAAAAAAAAGTGACCATGAGATATATGAAGAGTAATTGACATTGTTTAATTTTAGTATTCAATATATTTTACCTCTGATTCATTGGAAATACAAAATTGACATTTTCCTTTAAGTATTAAGGATGAGTGTGTGGTTGGTTTAATAAATATTACGAAATAATAAAGTATTAGAGTCTAGTGCATTTTATAGAGAGTAAGACCTCGTAATAGGCTATTTGAGCCAGAATTAAACCACCCAACCCAAATCCTATGTCGCTTGATTTATACTTATATCCCCTCTTTCGTTGGCACTAAACCGAGAATCGCATCCATAACACCATATATGTTTTGGCCACCACTCTCTTGGCCGCCACACGCTACCAAAATTATGGCCACGAGCCTCTTGGCCAATACCTTTTGCGGCCACCTCTAATCTAAAATTACAACCATCACGGCCAAAACCTAGGCACCACCTTACAAGCCAATATGCATCTATTGTCATTGCGCCCTGCACCCTCTTGTATAAATCATTGTCACGTCTTAAGACTTACTTATATATCTGAACACATAACATTACTTTTCTTGTGTGCGTTTTAATCCTAGGAAGCATAATAACCCCCTAGTTTTGATCTTGATTATATCCACTAAGTCAGGCACCTTCTTCAACCTCTTTAGGATCACCATATCACATGCGAGAAACGGGTGAAACCACCACCACCTTTATAGGCCATGTTTACGACATGCCGCCCAACATCATCACCTTCTTCGTCACTTCAATATATACAACTCCAAATCGAGATAAACCCAACAAACCTCATCATGCCTAAAAAACGGCTCATGTCCGTTCATTCTTAGGTGTTAACGACCCTGCAGATAACGCACCACTAAAGTAGTAGGACCCACCTTGTGTGTATTGTAACACCCCAGAATTTTGGGTATTTATTTTAATCAAATTAATTAATTATTTTTGTTCGGAAATCCATATTTTATTATTCCTTGGTTATACCTCATATTAGTATAACCTCATTATTAGGTCAAATCCTCCTATTTGTTTCTTATTGAGCTTATTTTCTAGCTAAATCCTAATGCCCATTAGTTTCTCTATAAATAGCAAGCTAAACCTAATCTCTTTTCTTTTCTCTCATTTAAAATCTCTAAACCTAATTCTCTCATCTCTTCCTCTCCTTGTGCCGTTTGCCTCCTCCTCTTTCCTGGTTATTTTCGTGCCCCTTCTTCTCCATTTAATTATCATTAATCATTCATCTTCGTTCCTAGATCGATCCTAGCCAATCTATTCTTCAATCGTTGTAAGTCTTATATTTTATTTTCATCTTTTCATAGTTTTATGCGTTAGATTATTAATTAGGATCATTTTATATGTTGACACGTGTTGATGGTGATAATGAAGGCTTCGTTGGTGGCCCAGAAGAAGATTGCTATATTTTAGAGGAAGATTTACCGTAGTATTTTGCTAAAAAGGTAACTAGGTGTTTTCCTTTAATTGTATTTATAGAAAGTGAATTAATTAACATGAATGATGATGATTATATGATTTGATGAGTGTGTAGTAATTATTATACATGTTTAATGTTTTTATTTAAAGCGTATATGCAATTGTTGTTTAAAATATCATGTTGTCGTTATGGTGCAAACTAGGGTTCAAGATTCGAACCCTACCCTTCGTTGGTGAGTCAGGGCCCTAAGAAAGTGTTGTAGGGTTTGTCGTAGCCTCTCTTGAGAGGAGAGGCTAGGGTTTTTTTATTACGGTCTTACTTTGTTATTTAGGGTTTTGGTTTACAACGTTAAGGTTATAGTGTGTTAGACTAAAACTATGTGCGTAAGCTACCCAAGTTATAGTTGTTCGAGCTATAAGTTTGAAAGTGACGTTATGGTGCGGTGTACTATAACAAGACTCGTTGTGGTGACATGGCGGTTTGTACCCTGGAGTCGACCCCTCGATGATGGTGTTATAGAGGACTAACCCGTGACGGAAGAGAGTCGTAGTTGATGATACTATAGCCTCGCATATATATAACTAAGGTTATAGCTTGATGTACTATAACTTCGCTAAAGTTGAGTGAAGGTTATAGCTCAAGGTACTATAACTTTACTAAATCTAAGTGAAGGTTATAGTTGATGATACTATAACCTGACACACTTAGTAACGTTATAGCTGGAAGTACTATAACTTTACTGGAGTTAAGTGAAGGTTATAGTTGATGATGCTATAACCTGATATGCTTAATTAAGGTTATTATAGTTGTGGTTACTATAACTTCACAAGGTTTAAGTGAAGGTTATAGTTGATGATACTATAACCTGACACGCTTAACTAAGGTTATACCTGGGGTTACTATAACTTCACTAGGGTTAAGTGAAGGTTATAGTAAGAGGTACTATAACGTTGAATATATACATGATTCTATGCTTGATGTTATGGTAGATCGAACTATAACGTGACTAAAGGGTAATGTTATAGTTCAAGGTACTATAACCTTTTATCCTATGTGCTTGTTCATATGTTGTGTTATAATTAGTTATACTATAACATTGTGACTATATATCTCGTTAGTTACTCTTTTTGATATAATAGTTCATTTGGTTGTACTGTTCTATGTTATGAGTGTGATATTATTCACATGTTTGTACAGCCAGTTAAACTGTACAATGGTTTATGGGCTAGTTGTATAGATGACAAGAGGTATCAGTTAAATACCGATCGGAATGAGCAAACGCTACCCTTTAGGGATTTGCCGAAGGTCTATGTTCGGGATTGGCTAGAGGCAGTTGTTATACGTTGTGGTTCCCGTGTGTCGTTCGATGTATAGTTAATGCATCGAGAGTCTGGCCAGGTCTTAGACATATAGGCAGTTGTTGTACGCTATACATAGTACCGTGGATGCAGTTGTTATACGGTCCACATCGATGGAAGCAGTTGTTATACGCTCCATCCGTTCAGAGGCAGTTGTTATACGCTCCATCCGTTCAGAGGCAGTTGTTATACACTCTGACAGTTAGAGACAGTTGTTATACGCTCTAACGGCGTTCGTTCTATACACTATGTTTGATAAATGGAGGCAATTGTTATACGCCAATGTTGGTTATTCATCTCTTGTTATTGATGATTTATGATGATTACTATGATGACATGATTACTAATTTCTTCACATGTCGTTCATGAGTATTTTCAGTTATTATTTATTGTTGATTAACTCAGCCTGTTGTAAACATGATTGGGAGAGCATCTTGTTACTCCTGACTGATTGTCGACCCCCCGTTCTCATGTTGAGTTAGAAGCTGCTTGTCTGGATGTTGGGTTGGAGAGACTTGTGGCAAGATCAATAATATGTTTAGGATTCTAGGTTTTCTTTGAGAATATTAATAATGTAATAGTTTAGTTTTGGATTTAGTAACGATCCGGATTGGTCAGGTTTTGCCGCAACCTTGACCCTATTTTCATTGTTAAACTCTGATTATTATCTATTTATACGTTATTTCCTTTATCGTGAAATCCGGGTGGTCACTACAAGAATCAGGTCTAGTACCGACCGTTTTTAGCGGTCGCTAAAAGTGAAAATCGGTCGGTAATACTTCTTACCGACCGTTTTTCCTTCCTTGGCGTCCGAATAAAATCGGTCGGTAATTGTGGTCGGTAAATGTTTCTTACCGACCGATTTCAAATCGGTCGGAAACATACCGACCGATCAACCAGTCGGTGGAGAGAAAATCCGTCGGTACTAAAACACATTGACTTGGTCAATGTAAATGTCCAGTCGGTCGGTAACAAGCAAATCGGTCGGTAATTACCGACCGACAGTCGGTCGGTATTAGGACCATTTCGGTCGGTGCCATTTTTAGACCAAAAATAATCAGGAACTATTCAGACGGCAATCGGTCGGTATTTGTATGTATTCGGTCGGTAAATTGTTTAGTCGGTCGGTAAATTGTATGAGTCGGTCGGTAATTATTGTGAACGATTTGGGTGATTTTGCTTCTTATTTTCCCCCATTTGCTATATTTCCTGCAAATTTTTCAAAATATATACAAATGCGTTCGTACACAATTTTTTGAAATCAGAAACCGTCTTTCAAATTAGAAAATTTTCAACAAACTACTAAAGTTACATTACAAGTCTTACAACAACTTAAGTTTACATTACAAGTCTTACAACTACTAAAGTTTACATTACAAACTACTAAGGTTTACATTAACTAGCATAACCATGTCTTATACAACAAACTACTAAAGTTTACATTACAATTAACCATGTCTTACACAACCAACTACCTTACACTTGAAAACCATTTCCGCCTCCACCGGGGTTATCGTTATTTGGGTTATAAGGTAAATCAAATATGTTATTGTTGCATCGGTATTGGGTTTGGGATTCAAGCAGTTTGGCTAAGGCCTCAATTTGGCGCCTTGTTTCTTCCCGTTCACGCATACTAGCGGCTTGACTTGCCGTGATTTGTTGCCTTAGTTCTTCTTGATTTTTCACGTAAAGTTCATCCCTTTGTTGCATCTCCTCTCTATACTTCCTAAACTCTTCGACTTCCCTCTCACGTGCTTCAATTGATTGAGTTAGAACACCCGGGATATATTGTTGGGAGGCGGAAGATTTACCTGTCGACGATGATGACGCCGGGGGAGTGTAATATAGTGAGGCGGCGGTCCCTAAACCAAAGACTTGGCCCTTCTTGTATCCATCCACCGAATCGTACCAAACCTTGTTAACGTCAATCGGAAGTCCTTGCTCCGTAAGCTCGGCTATCATCCTTTGAAAATTTTGCTACATTGTCAAAAAGAAAGTTGTAAATAACTCATCTATCGTCCTTAGAAAATAAAAAAGCGTCTATCGGAAGTCCTAACACAAATGTAAAAATGAAATTTCGAATGTAGTAATACTTACATATCTAGCTCGGGCAGTTGGATGACTCCATTGCTCCTCACCATCAACCATTCTCATATGGCTATCAAGAAATAGCTCCACTGCATTAGGGGCTATACCCCCCTTATCTTGCGCCTTTAATAAAACCAAATCAAACATTAACTTCAAATTACAAATACTAACATTACACTAACAAAGTAAATTATCAACTTCAAATACTTAAATAAGTTCAAATTATTTACCATCTTAGCAGCATGTTTAACAGCTTTGATTGACCCGTAGTGATGTGTAGTAGGGCCATCTTCGCCGCCTTTCTTGTTGATGGAAGCTTGTTTCGATCTCTTGATAAACGCCTTATTCTTCCGCTTCTCGATTAATTCTTTGAAAACATTAGGAAGCATCCAACCCGGGCCAACCGGATTCTTACCTCTTATCATCTGGCCGGCATCATACATGGCGTCTTTTAAACGCTTTCTACACGTCTCATTGTATTGCTTCCTACACTCATCCTCATGCTTAGGATCCCAATTGCACAATGTCTACACATAAAAACAACAACACTTATAAAAACAAACACACATATAAATTAATAAAGTAAAAGTTTATATATATAAATACCCGAAAATTAGCAAACCACGCATCCCTTTTACTTTTTGGAGCCTCTTTCCAGCTCAAGTAAGGGACATCGTAGTTGTTTTTGAAAGACCGGCTAACTCTTCGGACCACTTGGCTATCGTCAAACCTATATCAATATTTATATTAGAAAATGATATGTAACATGTTTATACGTGTAATTTATTAGAACAGATATTATAAATAAGAAATTGTACCATAATAACCCCGGCTCTATATCAATAGGTAACTCTCTTGATGTCGCAGGGGTTGTACTTTCGTTTGATGTCTGCCCCTGCTCATTGTTGTTCTCTTCGTCGCTCGTCTCCCCCTCTTGTATCACCGGGTCCCTAAATACTATACCTTGTTCTCGTGCTCGTCCTCGTTCTCGTCCTCGTCCTCGTCCCCCGTCCCCGTCCATGATCTCCTGACATCTTAAACAAAACTAAATATACACAAGTTAATGTTAGCAATTAAACATTGTTGTCAAATAAACAAAGGAGTTTGATAATTGATGACACATAAAACATTACTAATTATAATGTACTTATTACATAACATATACTAAATATTACACAACTAGTCTTTTACTCATCGTCATCTTCATCTTCATCGTCATCTTCATCTTCATCCTCCTCCTCCTCCTCCTCCTCCTCCTTCTTCTCCTCCTCATCTTCATCTTCATCATCATTTATAAAATCAACTTCATATAAGTCTTCATTTCCTCTTCCAAATCTACGAACCTCCACCACCTGATCTTCTTCCTCATCATCTCCTTCAATAAAACCTTGTAAGACTTCATCTTCCACAATGGAAGATAAATTAAGAGGTGTCGTCATTTCTTCTTGAAAGAGGGTTGTGTCAACCGGTGCATCAAATTGTGATCTCGCTTTACTTTTAAACACCGCCCACCAATTATCTCTATCTTTCTTTGTGCTTGGATAAGAAGTGTAATAAACTTGATTAACTTGATGTGCAAGCACAAAAGGGTCGTATTTTAAATACTTTCTCTTATGATTTACTTCAACAAGTTTATACGTGTCATGTACAATTGTTCCGATTGAAGAATTATCCATCCAACAACATTTAAACAAGATTGCATTATACGCCATTTTTTCACCACAATACCTCAACTCAATAATCTCTTCTAGGGTACCATAATAGTCATCTCCACCAACACCGTTAACACAAATACCATAATTCATACTTGCTTTATTTTTCCCATATTTCATTGTGTGAAAATTAAAGCCATTTATCGAATATTTCTGCCAAGATTGTACTTCTTTACAAGGACCCCTTTACATGGCCACCAACAAATCCTCCTTCACATCTTCTTGAAGTACCTAGTTTAAAATTAGTCTTATTAACTACCCATATATATTGACTTAAGGTTATGTTGTATATATATTTGTTTAATGTTTGTAAATGAAACTTACATGTTCTTTAAACCAATTTGGGTATAGCTTTTCGTATGAAGTCCAAACCTCATCTATATCAATATTTGGATGTTGCTCACGGATGAAAGCTTCGAATAACCTATCATTTAACAATTTTTATTATTATATGAATAATCTACCACTTTAATTATTTTATTGCCAAAGTGTAAAAAACTCACATACCTCTCATATTTTTCTAATCGTTCACAATTCGATAAGGCGTAAAGATGAGCACGTTCATATTCATCTCCATCCAAATATCTTATTTTTCCTTTTGTCAATGGTTGAGCTCCATGTTTTTGGAATAGCTCAGGTAAGGAAGACTCCGTTTCATCTTTTGTTCCAAAATCTAAATCTTTACCCTTTGTGTCGATATGGTCTTCAAAATATTGGGAACAAAAATTTGATATTTCTTCCACTAAGAAAGCGTTGCAGATAGACCCTTCGACTCTTGCTTTATTACCAACGTTTTGTTTCAAGTGATTTAAAAACCTACATTGTATAATAATGTTAGTTCAATATTCAAAATATTTTATTTAATTTTTTATTACATTTGAATAAGCACGTATGTAATTTACCTCTCAAAAGGATACATCCACCTATATTGTACTGGCCCTCCAACCCTTGCTTCATAAGGCAAATGTATAGGTAAGTGTTCCATTGAGTTGAAAAATGATGGCGGAAATACTTTCTCCAACTTGCAAAGTATTTCGGCAATGTTGCTCTCTAGATTTTCAATGTTTTCAAGTTTGAGGGTCGGGGCACACAAATCACGAAAGAATAGACTTATTTCAGTTATTGCACTCCACACATCTTTCGGCAATAAGTGCTTCAAAGCCACAGGTATTCTTCATGTCATCTCATAGCCTCCGCAATATTTCTAGTAGCATAAAGTCGTTGTAATCTTGGACCTATAGGAAGGTAGAATAGGACTTTTTCAGGTATTTTCCTCCCACTTGATGGTGTTGGCTTGTACCTATCTTTGCCACATTTCTTACATTTATCAAGCGACACATCTTCTTTCCAAAAGAGCATACACCCGTCCTTACAACAATGAATTTTTTGATAGGGTAGTTGAAGAGCTTTGAGCAATTTTTTGGTGTTATAATAGGTGCGGGTCATCACATTTCCCCGAGGTATAACATCCTCAATCAAGGAAGCAATCTTATCTACACATTTGTGCGATAAGTTGTGCTCACATTTTATGTTAACAACCCTTGCAGCTGCTTGTAACACCGACACATCGCTCCCCTCATATAAAGGTCTCTCCGCCGCATCTAACATATCAAAAAAACTCTTCAACTGAGGGTGTGGAGTTTCCTCTTCACCGATAGGGGGTTCCTCCATATGTTCTAATGCACGGTCACCTAAGGCATCTATTACCATCTCTCGATATGGTCCTCTTATGGGAGATTGAGTAGTGTTTGGTACATTGTTTGGTATTTTCAAGGAGTAAGGCTCACCATGACACACCCAATCATAATAATTTCCCGTAAAACCTTTACTAATAAGGTGTTCTTGTACCACGAATTCACTCAAGTATTTCAAATTTTTGCACTTTACACATGGACATCTAATTAGTTGTGAATTCCTAAATTCATCTCGACTTTTAACATATTCAAGAAAACTATTCACCCCACATACAAACTCATACTTAACCATCTTCCTAGCATCAACCCTTTCATACATCCATTCTCGTTCAACCCTCTTCATTACAAATCTATATAAATACATAAATATAACATAATTAGGCAATCCAACAACTAATTGAGACAATCTACATTCTTACTAAATAGGCAATCTAAATACTAATCCGTATTACGAATTTTAACCAACTAATCAAATTATACTACCAACATAAAATTTCTAACTACAAAAATTTAACCAACATTCAATTTCACAACCAAAGTCCAACATATATCTACTACTAACAACATGAATACTATCTACTACTAACCACATATTTCTACTACTAACATCTTGAACATACTAACAATTACATATACTAACATATAAACAATTACATACTAACAATTACATACACTAACATATTAACAAACCCCCAATTTAACCCCCAATACACTAACAATTACATACTAACAATTACATATACTAACTTACACTAACAATTACATACTAACAATTACATACTAACAATTACATATACTAACAACACTAACACTAACCATTATCAAAAACCCCCAATTAACACTAACCATATACTAACACTAACACTAACATACACTAACAATTACATACTAACAATTACATATACTAACATAATTGCAAATAATTAAAAAACCCCCAATTCAACCAAATCTTAACCCTAACTTAAACAACTCTAAACTATATTCAAATAACAACAAATAATCAAATCTTAACATAAAATTAAGGGTAAAAACAAACATAAACACAATTAAAACAACTATAAACACAAAAATTAAGAGAAAATCATACCTTTATTAAATAACTAGAAGAGAGAAGGTGGTTGTTGAGAAAGGAGGGAATGGCGGCGTCGGCGGTGGTCGGACGGCAGGTGAGCGGCGGTGGTCGGCGGTGGGAAGGAGGTGGTCGTCGGGTATAGGCGTGTCGTCTTTGGGGTCGTCGGGTTAGAGTGAGAATGGGTAAGTGATAATAGAATGAATTGTGGTCGGATTTGTTTTTTACATATCAGTGCTTATACCGACCGATTGGCCAGTCGGTCGGTAATTTCGGCCAATCGGTCGGTATTTTTTACCTTCACCGACCGTTTTCTCTTTTTAGCGACCGATTGTAATTCGGTCGGTATTTTTAGCGACCGATATTTACTTTACCGACCGTTATCGGTCGCTATATCTTATTACCGACCGTTTTGAATAGCGGTCGGAATGTGCGGTCGGAGCAAGGGCTGATTATTGTAGTGGGTTACATGTATAGTCCAATAGCCGAACAAATACTTTAGGGGAAGTGAATAGAATATGTACCAATTTGAAATTTTAAACTAATCCGGATCTTATATTTAAAACTTGTGACTTATTGATTAATTACAATTTTGTAAATATATATCTAAACAAATTAAATGAATAATAAATAACCAAGGTACGAAGAAAATTACGAGCTTTTTAACGTGGCTCAATTCGGCCCAATTAAAAACCAATACATCCACACCTTTTATTAATTGTGATAATCAAAAGCACTTATACGGCCTAACGTATAATAATCAATAATTACCAACCCGCCCCCCCCCCCCCCCCCCCCCCCCCCCCCCCCCCCCGCCCCCCGACTAACCAAAATCGTGTTATGAGAGATGTTAAGCTATCGGTAAGATAGATGTTAAGCCCTCGGTTACGTAGGATGTTAAGCCTACGGTGTATGAGATGTTAAGTCCACGTGTGATGACGGATGTTAAGCCTTAGATTGTGAGAGATGTTTTGCTCTCGTGATTTGTGAGATGTTCAGCTGTTCATGATGTTTGATATTCTTAAATTACAATCGACTCTAAAGCTTGAATACAATTCAATTGTGTAGAGAATATTGATAAAACTATGCACCTTTAAAAATAACAAAGGAAACGCTTAAATGATATAGTTTCAAAGGACACGACTTTTGAAAATTAATTTGCAAAATGGTGATATGCAGCAGAAAGTATTTTGCAAAAACTAAATTTTAAGTTTGAAAGTAGACCTCGCAAACAGGTCGTGTCGTGTCGGGTTCGTGTTCGTATCACATGTTAAACGGGCCATGAACCCTCAACCCAAACCCGACCCAATTAAATTTCGTGTCGACCCACTTACATAAATGGGTCATCAAGCCTCAACCCTAACCCGTTAATTTCGTGTCAGGTTCGTGTCTTGTTTCGTGTCATGTCAATATATGGAAAGTATAAATACATTTATTTGATGGAGAATCAATACAAATTAGGATTATTTTAGTAAATGGGTCATTCGTGTCGGGTTTGTGTTTTGAGAGCTCAACCCAAACCCGGCCTTATTAAATCTCGTGTCGTGTTCGTGTCGACCCACTTACATAAATGGGTCATTAAACCTCAACCCAAACCCGTTAATTTCATGTCGAGTTCGTGTCGTGTTTTCGTGTCGTGTCATATTTTGCCAGCTCTATTTGAAAGTCTTCAAGAAATAATTATGTATGTAGTAGACTATTTAAAAATTATAGGCAAGTAGGGTTTTCAATTAGATATCAAAAAATATATATAGTATTAAACACGTAAATATAAAATACTACCTACTTTTGTTATTTTATAAAAATTTTAAAAAAAAATATAATAGAATATTTTTCTTATTTTATAAAGATAAAATAACCAAAAGATAAGGAACAATAAATCCCCTAAAAATTGGTTTCCTTTGAATATTGAAAATAATATTTTCCTAAGGAATAATTTTGTTCATATAAGAATATGAAAAGTATAATTATTTTCAGATTTTGTAAAGATAAAATATTTAAAAAGAATTAGGAATTATAATTGAATAAAGAAACCAACTCTTTAGTCTTTTTCCTAAACGTTATACTCCCTTTTTTCCTTATTATATGTCATTCTCGCTTTTCGATACACGACATTATCTCTTCAATATCTCTCAAACCATAAAAGTAAATTTCATGAAATGTACACTCATTTGAAAGCTCTTTTCATAAGGAATATTATGGTGGAATTTTTATAATTTTTGAACTAATATATTTAAAAAAAAAAATTGAAGTCAAAGGATTACCTCTAAAAATAAAAACGTCATATAATAAAAAAAAGAGTGGTAAATTATTTTTCAAGTTCAATTAATATTCCATATTTCAAACAAGATGTTTTTAGGTTTTAAAATATATTTTCGTTCAAGAATAAAACCTAATGATTTTACAAATATTAACACATTTTTGGATTATTGCAGACCTGAGATTATCATCCACAACAATAATAAGTTTTTGTTATCGTTTTGTGGGATCTCTACGTATTTATCTCTTCTTATCATCAGATGATATTTTATCCAAAAACTTTACACAACAACAATAGGTTTTAATGAGCTTTCAACTCTCCATTTCACCCTTCTTCTCTCCTACATCACATAAAAAAGACAATAAAATAATCACAAAAACAAACAACTCTCATCCTCACTCTAATTATATTTGGATAAGTTTCACAAAAAGTCATCTTTTAATAATAACTTTTTATTGTTGTGGCGTGATCAATGTAAAAATATGAACTTTAAAAGTAAATCTTTTTGTTGTTGTGGATGGTCTAAGTGATGTTACATTAACTTCACTGCTGTAACGTTTGGAATTTTTTGTTAAAATGGTGCTAAAAAAATATTATTTCCCGTTTTAAGTTAGGAGGTAAACGATTTCTCATGTAGGGGTCCACGCACATAGGCATGTTTTTGTACGAACGTAAGGGGCTTAAAGCCGCAATCCTCAATGGCGGCTTTAAGATAGAGCCGCCATGCCCAATGGCGACTTTTGAGTTCATTATAGGGATATTATGTACATGTGAATGAAAATATTATATAGAAGAGCCGCCATTGTGTAACGCCCCGAAATTCAAGTACATAGCGAGCACAAAATAATTCATTTTATTAATTAAAAAGGAAGCGAGATTACAGGGCGTCACCGCCGTATTTCCCTTCCGGAAAATACAAGGCTATACCATAAAGTAAATACATTTGAAAAGAATTAAAATTAAAACTTTATTTAGTTAAATTATACATCTTATACGGCTTATTTACTATATGAAATCCTCACACTTGACCCTCCCTGATACTTGTACCTGAAAAAGAATGAAAGTAACAGAATCAGCCAACCACAGGCTGAGTATGACTCTGGTTGCCTCCACCGACCTTAGGCTCTCATTTCACTATTTTATCACTTTTATGTCTCAAATATAAATAATATGTCACATGAGTATCATCCATTCATTTTTAAATAGACATGCACAATTGTCATATCAGCATGTAACATTCATTTCACAATAACATATAACGGTCTACCATTACTGAAGTGAGACACATTACGGAGTAATTACTCCCCTGGGCTAAGCCCTCCTCCATGTACACAGGACCATATAATTATTTATGTAACCCCCTGGCACTTTCACCAGTAATAACCAGAACCGTAGTTCTCATATCATGGAGTCGTGCTCCCTTCCATGTACACAGGTTAAATTTGTAATGTCATCTCTCTCCTGTAATCGTATCCCGAATGCTACAATTGGCCAAATGTACATTATATGAAAAACGAGCATAACAACATTAGATAACAATATTATAGTATAATGGACATTAATATAACATGTGAGTAGTAAAAGAACAATAATATGAAACCTACACTCCTTATTTTTATAAACAATGACTTATAATATCATCTGAAATTATTAATTTCTACGTTAAAGGGTCCTAAAATCATACAAGCATTATAACGGTTCTATTACAAAACTTACGAATAAAATAATATAAACAATTACTTATACTATCCTCTTATTTTATGTATGTATAAGACGGTAACTAAATAATTATAATGACAAAGGGTCCAGAAGTCATACCTTATATAAATATAAAGTAATACACGTAACAAGTTTATACGTACTAACAGTACTAGGTGCCTTCTCTCATCTCCCTCGATTTTATTTTTTTTATGTTTACATTGGTGAATGATGAGGGCTATTTATAGCTTTGTGAGTCGGTTACATGTCATTGTTTTCATTATCATTATGCTCCACGTGTTCAAGTTTATCTTAATTTATTTTCAATTCTTAAGTACTAAGTTACCCTTGTATATATCCCAAGTCATAAATATCCATTCAAATATTATTTCGTAACTAATCTTTTAGTCTTTATAATATGATTAGTATTAGCTAGCATTAGTTTTATCCTTCATATCCACTATATATAAATAATATTTAGGATGTAGTAGGTCTATTAATACTACTTAGCCAGAAGCCTAGAAGTTTATCGATGTATGTGCATGGTTATAATGTTACATTTTTGTTTCTCTTCCTCCAAGTCTTAAGGACTAAGGTATGTAAAGATTGTCATTCAAAGGGATTAGATCAAGTTGAACTTATTAAATATCACATGTATGCTAGATAAATTTAGTTAATTTATACGTATCTTAGTTCATTTCTTATTCTATTTCTTCATATAGTTATTATTACTACTTGTTTACTTGTACCATCATGTTTATCATAATAGCTAACACAATAATCAAGTATTACAAATATGTAAGTAATAACATTTATTAATTAACTTAAATATTATTATACAGATATCTATTTTATACTCACTATCTATTGTAGCATATCATAATAATCCATCTATTTCAACTCTAGGGTTTAGTTAGATCAATCTTACCTCGGGTCAAGACGTGTTTGGTCAAAGACGCCATATAAATTGAGTTCATTTCATTTAGATTTCCGTTGTTCTTGCTCGGTTAATAGTCTTAATATTAGCTTTTCCCAAATTACTTATACTTTCTAATATTTAATAATAATAATAATAATTTTTTTTTTTGGGATATTACATTCTACCCTCCTTAAAATAAGTTTCGTCCCGAAACTTGAAAATAGAAAATGAAGAAGTTAACACTTCGATTTTTTTTTTCTCAAAACTCAAGAGAGTTGCTCAAGTTTTATTCAACAAAAATCCTTTATTCCCATTTACGAAGTGAGTAAAAAGCGTATGTCGTGTATATTGGAATGCAAGAGTTTTCGTCGCGCGAACAAAAATTCGAGTAATCCAATTCAAAGACAAACTCAATCATGCGTTAGTAAGTGTCGGACTGGTTATTAGACGTCTCCAATAAAAAGTCCTAACACCCACAACCGCCAAAAGTCAAATTAAAACGAAAAGTTCATTTTTTTCAATTTCTCAGTAAAGTTAATATATTTTCAAATACAACATAAAATTTTGATAAATACATACAAGACTAACTCGAACTAGTTAGAAATTTTCTTAACACGTGAGACAATTTGAATATCAAAACTTCTAAATCACGGAAAAACCACCAAGATTTCATGATCGGAATGACAAAGGGACGACAATAGAATGTCCCTAAAATTGAATAACCCAGCACACACAAAATGTATATATCATGAAACTAACAATTCAAGACAATGTATGCACAAAAATATATAAATAAAATAAAATGAAAACTATACAGCTTTAAGTCAATGTACATATTCATAACCATATCACATAAATAAGAAACCCTAGCCATTTTATATCTACTTCATATTCTAACACATAATTAATTTCTCCTGATACTATTTGATACAGACTTTACTTCAATTACGTTAAATTTTAACATTTGTGTCACATAGCTAAATTGAAGTGTCAATATTTTGCTTATGAACCTTATGCTTTTTAAGAGATAACTTATTTCCAATGACACATTATAAACTTTTCACGAAATTGTTCTCCCCTTTTTCGATAAATCCCTGAAATTACGATTTATTATTACTTAACAAGTTGATGATTACTATTACTATTTTTTTTTTTTTGAAGCTCTATTTCAAAGAAAATCTAATTTCAAAATCTTTAAATTGACTTTAAACAATAATTCAACATAAGCTTTAATTTAATTAGTACTTTTAATGTATGTTACCTAAAAGATTTAATGTCTCGTCTATGAGAATCTTTATTTCGACAATTTCTCACTTTAAACATTTGAATATGTTCCGAATATTTTCATCATTGTTCAAAATCAAATTATTCATTTGTGAATAATAACTTTTATCTTTTCTTTACAGTAAATTAATTACAAATTCCATTTTACAATGCATTAGCCCTTTTTTTTAATTAGATCACTATTAGTTTTTACAGCAATGTAGCTTTTAACACTTTCAAGTTTTTCAATATAAATTATAATTCTAACTAGGTGGAATGCCCGTGCTACGCACGGGTCATTTTTGTAATCACTTATGATTCATTCTACTATACTTATTATATTTTTCATTACACATGTAAAGCTACAACGTTATTTAAAATGTAGTAAATTAGCAACATATCTTAGACACCTATTAAATCAATGAAGATCATTTGTCCCATTATTCTCGTGACATCATGTGTCTTATACTCTCTCCTTTTGAAATATAGACATAAAAACTCTTATATGATATACTCCCTCAGCCCAGTCATTTGTTTACCATTTTCTTTTTATGATGTCTCATTCATTTGTTACCTTTCTAACCAGGGCGGAGGGAGTATTTATGTATCACCTATGATGATGTGTTAACATAAGGGTGGTATGGGATAGGAGATAAGATATCAAATGAAACATACAAATCTTTACTATTATTAAATACTTCCTCCAATCCAATCCAAACTACCCACTTGCTTTTTGGAGGTCAAACTTTCAAAACTTTGACCGTTTATAGATCGGAATATAAAGAACTTTGAAAGACGGAAGTAATATATTACGTGGAATCACAATTTGTTATGCACTCAAACTTCTTACTTAACTAAGATGTTTCATTCTTGCTTAACTTGGTATTCTACAATCTTACAATAATATAAAAAGGTTTGTTGAGCCTCCATTGAAGTGACACGTGTCACGTCTCAACTTCTTGCCACATATCATTTCTATTATTAACAATAAATAATAAGAAATCTACATAATTGTTGTACTTTCATTTTCTCTTGCCTTTTTGTATACCTTAACAAAATACAAAAAAAACAAAATTTCAAATTAAATATTTTAATTGATGCCCATTATTACATCTTCATTACCAACTCTTTGTAATCTATACATATATATACAATAACATAAAAGGCTATATTGAGAAGCTAATATGATGACACATGATGATGTACAATTCCATGTTAAATTAAAATTTTTAAAAGAAATGATTAAAAATACAGGCACAATAGTAGTCAATATACTAATAAAGTTGTAAACCTTCATCTCCCAAAACATTACTGAACTTTATAATCACAATTTCTCCCTCTTTAAATCAATTTTTTTTTAAAATAAATTAAAAATGGAACACAAAAAGGCAAAGTACTTCTACTAATCAATATACTAATTAAATTGTAAGCCTCCATCTCCCAAACATTATTATACTTCATAATCTCAAATTCTCCATCCTTCATACCAAACTTTTCATATCCTACCGTAATAAAACCAATTCACCAAATTTTACCTATAAAATAAAATCAATTGATAAGAAGTTTAACACATTGCTACCAAAAAAATGACGGAGAACTATGTTTCCTTACCTATTTATTTTCATTTGATTGATTTTAAAATCTTTTCCTATCTTTTCTTTATAGCGGGTTATAGTCCAATGAGCGAAGGAAAATGAAGAGATAAGAGGGAAAGTAGAACATAGAAGAATCTAACAAGCATTTGTATCGTGTTGTCCGTTCTTCACAATGGTGAATGTTGATGAAGTGATCAAATTATTGTTAACCTTAATGTTGGACCAATTCATAAGTTTTGATAATGACATGTGTTTATGTAATAATATGTTTTACTCGATATATCATATGCGTGTAATTGTGTGCTTTAGTCTTATTATAGCTAGCAACAATTATGAGAAGCAAGATCAAAGTTAGACATAACTTTGATAAAGTTTGTGAGACAAAGTTATAACAACTTCAGGAATAACTTTGGAAGTGAACATGGAAGTTATAGCTAACCAGGCATAACTTTAAGGAAAATCGCTTCAAACAAGATCTACATAAATCTACACAAGACTCGAGATGGAGGGTCTTTGTGATCAAGATGAAGAGATGATCCGTATACTGAAGATCTTTGTGAAGATTAGATAGTATAGGTCGTCATTCGGTAACTATTCCATTCGAGAGATTTTATGTTCAAAAGTTATAGCTTTAGCCTATGATTTTGAATGATAAAATATTGATGCATGATTTTGGAAATAAAATGTTTTGAAATGTTTTCAAAAGTGAAAGAGTTTTATTTTTATATTTATCAATTATTTTAATAGAGAATATATTTATGAGATTCTATTGGTTAGTAATACAACTTATGGGTTGTCATGCTACCTAGGGTTTCTAATATATTCTATCTCAATTTGTTGTTAACCTAATTAGCCCACCTAGTGGTTGAGCCATCTAGGGTTTCGTGGAAACCTAGTATTGTGCCTCCTAGGGTTGCGTGCCTCCTAGGGTTTCGTGAGCTAGGTGAATCCGGCCTCCTTAGGCTTGTTTCCTTAGTTTACCTAATCTAGGATTCTACTATATCTTTACCACAATATTTTGAGATATTAAGATAAATATATTTCTATAAGATAAACCAAATAATATTTTGAGATAAAGATATTTCTAAAAGATAAGCAAATATTATTTTATGGTAAGATAAATATCTTTATTAAATATTATACTAGGGTTTTAGATCTACTATGATTCTTCTACTATAAATACTCCTTCACATAGAAATTGTAAAACACACGACTATACACGAAATACACAAATTCACACGGCACATCTATTACTTGTGTTGATTTTCCAAAATCGTTTTAAAGCAAACCTTTGAGCAAATATTTATTATTTTTAGAGTTTGTTTTTAAAAGAGTCGTGCATCAATTATTATCAATCGCTTGAGTGAAATACGTTATTGGATAATAGTACATCATTATAAGCTTACAATTCTTTAACGGGAATCTGTGTGAGTTATATTGTACTTTCTTATTAGCGTAAGATAGTATAGAGTATTTAGCGCTACTCACCTTGAGTTATAATCATAGTGTTGATTATACGAGTGGGTTGATAATTTTTGTAATCCGTAGAAAGGTACTAAAAATTATTAATCGAGAATAGTGGACGTAGGTTTCAACGTGTGAAACTGAACCACTTCAAAAATCGTGTGCCTCTCTCTTATCTCTTTACTTTTCGTTATTTCGTTATTTGCGCTTACTTTGATTAATTAATTAGTTGATTTTAATTCATAAGATCAAATAATTAATTACATATCATATAAATCGAAAAAGTGGGGCTAGTTTTTAATACTCAATTCACCCCCCCTCTTTCGTATTCGATCAATAGACTCTACAATTGGTATCAGAGCCTCGTGCTCTTGATTGCCTTACACAAGGAGTCTGATCCATTTATCTTTTTATTTTATTTATTTTCCGCTGCATTTAATTTTATTTTAATGGATTCCAAACATCTGAAGTGTCCCGTATTCGATGGGAAGAACTACAGTCTATGGAAAAATATGATGACCCATTTCATAAAGGGTAACGATTGGGAGTGTTGGCTAATCATTAAGAATGGTCCTAATAAGATCATGCTTGGAACGGCCACTGGCACTTCTATCGAAAAGAAAGAAGATGACTATGTTGAGGCAGATTATAAGAAAGCTGAGAAAAATTCAAAGGCTATTAGTCTGTTGCAAAACGGCATGACCCATACTGAATTTGATCGTTTCTCATCTAGTTCTACTGCCAATGAAATATGGGATGGTCTTGAGTTAGCTTATGAGGGGACAACTGTTGTCAAAAAGCAACGCATAGCTCTACTTATGCGAAAATACGAATTGTTCTCCATGGAACAAAATGAATCGCTTGACAGCATGTCTACTCGCTTCTCCAGTATCATTAATGAATTGAAAAATCTGGGAAAAACTTTTGACTCCGAGGAAATTGCCAGAAAGATCCTTAGAAGTCTATCTAAACGATGGAGACCTAAGGTGACGGTAATTGAGGAATGTAAAGATCTATCTGACCTATCTTATCAAGAGCTACTTGGAACCCTAATGGCTCATGAGATTACTCTTGATGAAGATGCGACAAATGATAGTAATAGCAAGAAGGTGGCTTTACAGGCCGAATCTAGTGAAAGACAAGATTCGGATCTTGAAGATGAAACAGTGTTATTTGCTAGACGTTTTAAGAAAAAGTTCTTTAACAAACCACAAGGGAAAACGTTCAACAACAACACTAACAAATCTTACAAGAAGCCAATTGAGTCAAAAGGGTCTCTGTCTAGTCGTGGTTGCTTCAAATGTGGGGATAATGATCACATGATCAAAGACTGCCCCACATGGAAGAAAATCAAAGACAAAAATCAACGAGACAAAACCAAGAAGGAATTCAAGCAAGTAATGATGGCTTATTGCTGGGGAGATCTCGACACAGAGGATGACGAATAAGAAGAAGAGGAAGTCGCCAACTTGTGTCTAAGCAACGTCAGTCTTGACCTAATTTCTGACAGTGACAATGAAAGCGAATCCGAGATGTGTCTTGTTGGCAACTCAGATTCAGAACCAGATTCAGAAGATGATGAAGAGGTTAGTCATCTTGAACTGAAAAAGCAAGTTAAGAATTTATCTAAGAAGTCTTTAATTAAGTATTTTGAAGAAGCCTTAGATCATTGTCATGAGCAGAGTCTTGAGTTAAAAGATCTTAAAGAACAAATCCTTGATATTGCTGAGGAAAACCAACTTCTAAAGGCCAAAGCTAAAAAGCTCAAGTCTAAAGTTATGGCAACTTCAGCTATAACTTCAGACAAGACAAATGTTGAGAAAGAAACTCTTGAGTCTAAAGTTATAGCTAATGAAGCTATAATCTCAGAGTTGAAGCTCAACATTAAGCACCTTCAAGCCAAAGTTAGAGCTAATGAAGCTATAACTTTAGAATTGAAGAAAGTCAATGAGCTTTTACAATCTCAAGCTAAGGCAAAGGAAGTTGTTATTCTTGATCATGAGAAAGTAAATTCTTTTCTTTCTCAGCAATTGAAAGATTTGAAGGCTGAATTCTCCCAAGCCAAAAGTCAAAATAATGAGGAGAAACTTATCTTGAACAAACGGTTCAATGATTTTCGTGAAAATTTCAAAAAGAACAATCCCTCCAAAGACTCGAATGTAGATCATTCGTCGTGTGAAAAAGAAATTCAGTCTTTGAAGGAATTGCTCCTACACGCACGAAAAGTTCATGATAAGTGGGAAGGAAGTCAAAAGGTCTTAGACTTCCTTACCGAACAATCTAACAATAACATGAAAAAGGGTCTTGGTCATGAATGCTATAGTCGTAGAGACCATGATAAATGCAAATCCACTCCTTCTGACCGTGATTTCAGAAGAAGGAAGTACGTCAATCTTTCAGAATATCTGATTTGCAATTATTGTGGTCACAACGGTCATGTTAAAAACAGTTAAGTTAAATATGTTAATGACAACAAAAATCAAACTGATTTTGTGAAAGAACATGACGTGTCTAGTGTTAATGAGTCTGAACCTGAATCTCAACGTGATGAGATTAGAAACAATGAGTTCAGGTGGTTTTATGACATGGCTTTCGATTACACATCTGTACCTTCAAAATCTAAACCTTATGTGAATCAGAAGCAGTCGTTTAAACCTAATGTGCGTCGTAACAACAATCAGTATAATAAACCTAGCAAACCCTATCCTAAGAAGAAAAGAATTGTCAAACAGGTATGGGTTAGGAAGGATCAAATATATAGAGTCACTAACCACAAAGGACCCAACTTAGCGTGGGTACCTAAAAGCTGCATTTGATTCTCCTGCAGAAAATAGTGAAAGAAAACAATCTTTGGTATCTCGACAGTGGATGTTCGAGGCACATGACTGGAAACAAGAATCTTTTTCTTTCACTAGAACCCTTCAACGGTGGAAAGGTCACCTTTGGAGACAACAAGAAGGGCAACATAATCGGTGTAGGTAAGATTGGTATATCTTCTTCACATGCTATCAATAACGTATATCTGGTAGATGGCCTTAAGCATAACTTGCTAAGTATCTCTCAATTATGTGACAAAGGAAATAAAGTCGTTTTTCATTCAAATGTTTGTCGCATCATAATTGAAGGTACTAGTACTGTTATCTTAGAAGGTTTACGTAAACGGAACGTGTATATGATTGATTTAAACAAAGTCACTCCAAGTTCCTTTACGTGCATGAAAGTCACTGTGGATGATTCATGCTTGTGGCACAAGAGGTTTGCACACATCAGTCCAACGATTTTAAAGAAACTCAAGTCTTGGGATTTAGTTGAGGGTCTACCCTCAATCAAATTCGAACAAGAAAAGATGAGTGACTCATGTGCCCGTTGTAAACAAGTTAGATCTTCATTCAAACCAAAAAGAGTAGTAAGTACAGAGCGTCCACTTGAGTTGGTACACATGGATCTATGTGGACCTATGAAAGTTAGAAGCCGCGGTGGATCAAGGTACGTATTCGTCCTAGTCGACGACTACTCCAGGTATGTATGGCCTATCTTTTTATTTACTAAAGATGAAACTTTCGATGAGTTTGTAGTACTAATGAAGCTCGCCCAAAACAAGTATGATAAAAAGTTAGTTTCCATTCGTACGGATTATGGCACTGAATTTGATAAATATGTGGGAGATGGTTGTTGTAGGACATAACTTTTCTGCACCACGAACCCCACAACACAATGGTGTCGTGGAACGTATGAATAGAACATTAGAGGACATGGCCCGCACTATGCTTTTGTGTAGTGGCCTTCCTAAAAGTTTCTGGGCAGAAGCCATTAGTACTGCATGCTATGTGCACAATAGAGCTATGATTAGACCAATTCTCAAAAAGACTCCCTATGAACTTTTAAGAGGAAAAAAACCCAATATAGCTCACCTTCGTTGCTTCGGGAGTAAATGTTTTGTCCACAATAATGGAAAAAGTAATTTGAGCAAATTTGATCCACGAAGTGACGAAGCTGTGTTTGTTGGCTATTCTAATCATAGTAAAGCTTTTAAAGTTTTTAACAAAAGAACCTTGTGCATAGAAGAAAGTGTTCATGTTGTATTTGATGAAGATAATATGCTTGAACAAGTTGAACAGAATGAAGAAGAGGACATGAATGATCCAGACTTTCGCCTCTCCAGAGATGACGTGCCAGAAAATAATGAAGAAGTTATTGAAGGAATCAATGATGAACTTGACAAATCCGCAAATGACCTTGAAAAGAGAACTGAGACAATTGTTGATGATACGAATGTCTCTTCTCAAAATAAGGAAAATGAAACCGAATTTATAGCTGATGATGCTATAACTTTGAACTCAGACCAAGATGTTGTAACTGAAGTTGTACCAACTTTGGCTATAACCCCATAGTCCAACTCAGGGGGAACCAATCCTGATTCTGAATCATTTGAGGAAAATGAAAGTTCATCAGATGATGATGAGCCTAGGAACTCTAAGAAATGGAAATATATGAGTTCTCATCCTATGGATAGTATCCTAGGAAGTTTGAATAAGGGAGTTCAAACGAGGCGAACATTAAATAACTTTTGTTCATTCTATTCCTTTCTGTCTACCATAGAGCCTACCAACATCAAGGAAGCTCTTGCAGAATCCGACTGGATTGTAGCAATGCAAGAAGAGCTTCAACAGTTCGAACGCAATAAAGTATGGCACCTTGTGCCACGACCTCCTAATCGAACTGTGATTGGTACTCGATGGGTATTTAGAAATAAATTGGATGATTCAGGAGTTATAGTTCGCAACAAGGCTCGATTGGTCGTTCAAGGTTATAATCAACAGGAAGGGATTGATTATGACGAAACATTCGCTCCAGTGGCAAGACTTGAAGCTATTCGCTTGCTCATCGCCTTCGCAACTCATAAAGGAATGAAATTATTCCAAATGGACGTTAAGACTGCATTTCTTAACGACTATTTGGAAAAAGAGGTTTTTGTTGAACAACCTCCTGGATTTTTGAATAGCAAGTTTCAAAACCATGTTTTTAAACTCGATAAAGCTTTATATGGTTTGAAACAAGCGCCTAGGGCTTGGTACGACAGATTGTCAAAATTTTTATTACAAAACAATTTTAAAAGAGGATCTGTCGACAAAACCATATTTCTAAAATCCGAGGGTTCTGATTTACTTGTTGCTCAAATTTATGTAGATGATATTATTTTTGGTTCTACTAACAATAAATTGTGCAAGTATTTTTCAGATCTTATGACCTCAGAATTTGAAATGAGCATGATGGGAGAATTGAAATTCTTCCTAGGACTGCAGATTCAACAAACCAAAGAAGGCATAAAGATTCACCAACAAAAAATATGTCAAGGAGCTAATCAAAAAATTTGGTATGGAAAACGCTCATCCAATGGACACACCTATGGTAACTGACAAAAAGTTGACCTTAGACGAAACTGGTAAGTCCGTAGATGAGACTACATATCGAGGTATGATTGGTTCTTGATTATATTTGACTGCAAGTAGACCTGACATTATGTTCAGCGTATGTGTCTGTGCTAGATTTCAATCATGTCCTAAGGAATCACATATGATTGCAGTTAAACGTATCTTGAGATATTTAATTGGTACATCTAACTTATATTTGTGGTATCCACTTGCGTGTAATTTCAATCTAGTAGGATATTCAGACGCAGATTATGCGGGATGTTCTTTAGATAGAAAAAGTACCTCTGGATTCGCTACTTTTGTTGGACCTTGCATAATTACTTGGGGCTCAAAGAAGCAAAATTCGGTTGCGTTATCCACTGCAGAAGCCGAATATATCGCTGCAGGACTGGTATGTTCTCAACTACTTTGGTTAAAGCAACAACTATGTGATTATGGTGTTAATGTTGGTTGTATGCCTGTTTCCTGTGATAATACGAGTGCTATTGTTATTTCAAAGAACCCAGCTCAGCATTCTCGTACTAAGCATATAGACATTAGACATCATTTTTTGCGTGACCATGTAAAAAAGGGCAACATTAAACTCGAATTTTGTAGTACTGACAATCAATGGGCTGACATTTTAACAAAGGCGTTAGCGAGAAGACGTTTTGAGATTTTGCGGTTGGAAATTGGTTTAATCGGTAGCAATTAAATTCATCTTATTTATTTTGTGAACCTGCGTGACTGGCTAGATTAAGACGAGATTATATGCCTGTGTCCGCATATTTCATTGCTAGTATATTTGTGTTTAATATAATATATTTTACGTGAGTATCTTGCATATTTAGTGTCTTATGGAAATTGAATTATGAACCACTTATTTGCCAAAAACCTATCTTATTCACTTTCCAAAATTGAGTCAAATTCTACCCATGTATTTCATGTTAGCCGAAATTCTCAAATAAATATTACCTTCCATATCTTTTTATTTACCAAAACTCTACCCTTACCATATCCCAACAAAAATAACCACCCAAGATTCTTTTCCTACCACAATTCAAATTGAAAAAAAAAAAAAAAGGGAAAAGCCATCAAGTGTGACGGCACAACATGTGCCTAGGTACAAAAGCTACCCTACATCTTACACAATCATAATTACCCTCCTCCACTTATTACTTTTACCACTTCAATACTCAACCAACTTTTACTATCTCCCTCATCAATCTCACGGCACCCACAACAACACACAATACCCAACCCTTCAAACCTTCAACAATGGCTTCTACTAGATCAAAAATTGCCAAAAACCCAAATCCTAAAACCCCCAAGCCAAGCATGCCTAAAAATACCTCTTCTCCTCCCACACAACATTCACCCAACCCAAACCAAACCGAGTCGGGTGCGGGCCTCGAGGGTACTAAGAGAAGACGGTTAAACAAAGGGAAAGGAAGACTCCAAGAAGAAGCCACAGACGACATCACTGACACGGTTCCCGAGGAAACCATACGGGTAACTCTTCGTGATTTTTCACCACAAGAAACTTCTTTGGGAATTGATAAACTCCGTCTTACAAAAGACGAAAGAAAATTGGTGAACCGGGTTGCTCAATATGGAATACACGGTGGTCGGTACTATCCTAAGGCTTGGTGTGACAAGTATAGGGCTTTGGGATTCTTTTCGGATTTTCTGAATTTCCAAGAATGGGAAACGATGGCTGAGTTTTCGGGTCCGGTGTATCCGATTGAGGTAATCCAGTTCTTTTCCTCTGTTTCTTTAGACAATGGAGTCTTTCATGCCGTTATTAATGGCCGATCAGTTTCGTTTTCCGTGACGGACTTTTGTACTCTGTTTTTGGTTCCTGATGATGGAATCAAAATCAATCCGAGTACGTCATGGGATGAGCTGACGGACGTGGCTAAGCTGGAGGTTAAGCAGTATTTTGATGTTGGGGCAACGGTGTCGAGTTGTGTGTTGGCAGGGAGTGTTTCTCCTAAACTGAAATTTCTGTTAAATTTTCTATGGAATACTGTGATTCCGCGACGGGGCGGACGTGATAAAATTGCATGCTATGAGATGTTAGTCGTTAAGCATTGGTTGGAGGGCAATCGGGTTAATTTACCTTCTCTTGTTTTTAATCGTATTTTACAAACCGCTTTCTCAGTGACCGAAGACAAATTTTACTCTACTCTTGACTTGCCGTATGGCATGTGGCTGTCTCGGCTTTTTGAGTCAAAGGGAGTTGTTAATATGCACAATTATGGGGTCGCGGTAAAGGATGAGATGTGTGATACGTTCTTGAAATTTATGAAGCTTGATGCTAATGGTCCGGAATTGTTATTTTTGGTCAAAGGAGGTTCGGTTGGATTGTCTTCGGGTGGGGCTGATTTTTCTGTGATTGAATCCAAATTAGATATGTTCATTGGTAGTATTATGGAGCGCTTGGATGCGCAGGATAAGAAAATTGAGACGGTGTTGGACACGGTTGTTCAAGCCGTGGGCATGGGGTCTTTGGGCTCAACCCGTGACCAAGGAGGGTCAGGTGTGAGTCATGAGATGAGAACATGGATGGATAGTGTGGATGATCGCCTTGCTAAGTTGGAACGAAATATTATCGATTGTAAGCAAGAGGCGTATAGGCAAAGGGATAGGATGACTTTCTTGGTGAGCCAAGGCGGGTCGTTGGTTAAGAGCGGGACGGAGATGCGGGAGGGAATGCGTACAATTTATGATGCGACGGAGGCTCTTTCATTGAAAGTCCGGAACTTTGATGTTTGCCTCACCGCTCAAGCTTCTCATGTATCAAATTGCCTTGACCGTCTTTTCACTCTTGAGTACCGCACTAGGCCCGGTTATGTCGATCCTAACAAAATCCGTCAACCCAAAATGCCTTGATTTTTCTATCCTTGGTTGTTTTAACTCTTAAACTACTAATCCTATTCGGCCCATTTGGCTTATTTTGACATTGTCTATTCGGCCCAATGGCAACTAACACTATATTTTGTGGTTTGTAGTTTAATCAACATTTGCACTTTATTTTGCTTGATATATATCGTCTTATATTGCGTATTTTGCATATCTATTTCTTGCCGTGACATGTGTTATTCTAGTCGTTTCATGTCTTTGTTCTTGTCTTTTCAATGATGCCAAGAGGGGGAAGAAATGATATGATTTGAGTCTTTGCTTAAGCTTGCTCCTTGTCAAGACTCGTTATCTCTTAAATTCTCTCAAGCTATAACTTTGGCTAAGTTGTTTTGTTCTTCCGATCAAAGTTGCTATAACTTTGGAGTGCTTTGTTGAGGGGGAACTATACTTAGTCACTTTGTTAAGAGAAAATCATATGAGACTTGTCATCATCAAAAAGGGGGAATTTGTTGGACCAATTTGATAGTTTTGATAATGACATGTGTTAACATAATAATATGTTTTACTCGATATATCATATGCGTATAATTGTGTGCTTTAGTCTTATTATAGCTAGCAACAATTATGAAGAAGAAAGATCAAAGTTAGACATAACTTTGATAAAGTCTGTGAGACAAAGTTATAACAACTTTAGGAATAACTTTGGAAGTGAACATGGAAGTTATAGCTAACCAGGCATAACTTTAAGGAAAATCGCTTCAAACAAGATCTACATAAATCTACACAAGACTCGAGATGGAGGGTCTTTGTGATCAAGATGAAGAGATGATCCGTATACTGAAGATCTTTGTGAAGATTAGATAGTATAGGTCGTCAGTCGGTAACTATTCCATTCGAGAGATTTTATGTTCAAAAGGTTTATCGCTTTAGTCTATGACTTTGGATGATAAAATATTGATGCAATGATTTTTGTAAAGAAAATTGTTTTTTGAAACTGTTTTCAAAAGTGACGAGTTTTATTTTGTTTCTTTTATGCCATTATTTTACAGAGCATATATTTAAATGAGATTTTATTGGTTAGTAATACAACTTATGGGTTGTCATGCTACCTAGGGTTTCTAATATATTCTATCTCAATTTGTTGTTAACCTAATTAGCCCATCTAGTGTTTGAGCCATCTAGGGTTTCGTGAAAACCTAGTTTTGTGCCACCTAGGGATGCGTGCCTCCTAGGGTTTTCGTGAGCTAGGTGAATCCGGCCTCCTTAGGCTTGTTTCCCTAGTTTACCTAATCTAGGATTCTAATATATCTTTACAACAATATTTTGAGATATTAAGATAAATATATTTCTATAAGATAAACCAAATAATATTTGGAGATAAAGATATTTCTAAAAGATAAGCAAATATTATTTTATGGAAAGATAAGTATCTTTATTAAATATTATACTAGGGTTTTAGATCTACTATAATTCTTCTACTATAAATACTCATTCACATACAATTTGTAAAATACACGAAATACACTACATTCACACGGCTATTTATTTTACTAGTGTTGATTTTCCAAAATCGTTTTAAAGCAAACCTTTGAGCAAATATTTATTATTTTTAGAGTTTGTTTTTAAAAGAGTCGTGTATCAATTATTATCAATCGCTTGAGTGAAATACGTTATTGGATAATAGTACAATCCTTATAAAGCTACAATTCTTTAACGCGGAGATCTGTTTGGAGTTATATTTACTTTCTTATTAGCGTAAGTAGTCGAGAGTATTTGAGCGTACGCACCTTGAGTGTCTAATCATAGTGTTGATTAATACGAGTGGGTTTGGTATATTTTGTATCCGTAGAAAAGGTACTAAAAAATTTTAATCGAGAGAGTGGACGTAGGTTTCACGTGTGAAACTGAACCACTTCAAAAATCGTGTGCCTCTCTCTTATCTCTTTACTTTTCGTTATTTCGTTATTCGCGCTTACTTTGATTAATTAATTAGTTGATTTTAATTCATAAGATCAAATAATTAATTACATATCATATAAATCGAAAAAGTGGGGCTAGTTTTTAATACTCAATTCACCCCCCCCCCTCTTTCGTATTCGATCAATAGACTCTACACACTTCCATAGGGGAATATCCAATGGTTGTAGTAAACCATCGGGCCTCTTGTGTTCAATATTCACTTGTTGGAAAGTAATGCATCTTCAAACATAAGACACAACATCACCTTTCAAATTTGGCCACCAAAACTGGAGCTTCAAGTCTTTGTACATCCTGTCACCTCCTGGGTGAATAGAATAAGGGGATAGATGAGTTTCATCTAGGATTCGCTTCCTCAAGTCAAGAGCATTAGGCACGAACAATCGGTAATGGAGTCGGAGAACAGCTTTGTCATCAATTTTGAAGTCTTTGGCTTTTCCTTCTAGAAGCTTGGCTTGAATGGACTTGTAGGTAGTATCATTAGCTTGACTTTCGCGGACCTCACGGAGAAGAATGGACTCGGCAACCATAGAACCTAGGTAGTCAAAACCACTCTCAACCAAACTCTAGCTTCAACTTCCGAAATTCAGCACAAAGGTCATCGGGTAGCACCTGAATAGCATTGAAGGCATGAGGAGATTTCCTACTAAGAGCATTGGCAACAACATTAGCCTTCCCTTCATGGTAGAGTAACTCAAAATCATAATTATTCACCAATTCTAACCATCTCCTTTGTCTCATATTAAACTCCTTTTGAGTAAATATGTACTTCAAACTTTTGTGATCGGTGTAGATACGGCAATGGACACCAATAAGATAGTGTCTCCACACCTTCAATGCATGGACAACGACGGCTAACTCAAGGTCATGAGTAGGGTAGTTCACTTCATGAACTCTCAACTGCCTAAAGGCATAGGCAACAACCTTCCTATTTTGCATAAGCACACAACCCAATCCTATCTTAGAAGCATCACAATAGACATCAAAGTCCACACCTTCCTCGGGTAAAGTCAAAACTAGGGCGGTAGTCAACCTCTTCTTCAGTTCTTTAAAGGCGGCTTCGCATGCTTCACTCCAAACAAACTTGGTTTCTTTCTTCAATAAATGGGTCATAGGTCTAGCAAGCTTGGAGAAGCCCTTCACAAACCGTCGATAGTAGCCAGCTAGTCCTAGAAAACTCTGAATCTCACCAACATCCTTGAAACTTTTCCAATCCACAACGGCTTCAATCTTCGAGGGGTCTACCATGACTCAGTCCTTAGAAATTATATGACCAAGAAAGGACACCTTAGGTAACCAAAACTCATACTTGTAAAACTTGGCAAACCACTTTTGACGACGAAGAATACCCAAAATGGTACGAAGGTGATTAGTATGAGCTTCTTCGGTCTTGGAGAAAAATAGAATGTCGTCGATACACACAACCACGCACTTATCAAGGAACTCACTAAAAGTGCGATTCATTTGGTCCATAAATATGACGGAAGCATTTTTCAATCCAAACGACATCACTTTGAATTCATAGTGGCCATGCCTTGTGCTAAAGGCGATCTTCGTAATGTCGGAATCACAAACGGGGATTTGATGGTATCCGGATCTCAAATCAATTTTGGAAATGGTAGAAGCACCCTTAAGTTGATCACACAAGTCTTCAGTTCTTGGCAAAAGATAATTGCTCTTGATGGTGACGCGGTTCAATTCACGATAATCAATGCAAAGTCTCATAGAACCGTCTTTCTTCTTCACAAAGAGCGTGGGAGCACCCCAAGGTGAGGCACTGGGACGAATAAAACCCTTTTCTATCATTTCATCAAGTTGCTTCCTTAGCTCCTTCAATTCGGTAGGAGCCATACGGTACGGGGCTTTGGCAATGGGTTCGGTTCCGGGCATAAGATCAATGGAAAATTCAACATCACGCTCGGGAGGAATCTCGGGAAAGTCTTCGGGGAACACATCAATAAAGTCACGTACTATAGATACATCTTCAATCTTGGGCAAAGAGGTAGATGTAGAAGTCACAACACACAAGAATGCTTGGTGACCCTTCCTTACCATACTTATCAACTTCATAGCGGAAACCAATTGCACACCCATTCGGGAATAAGATCCCTTATAGGTTATTCTAACTCCTAAAGGACAATTAAGATAGATCTTTTGATCTCTACACTCAAACCTAGCATGGTACAAATGTTGGCATAAGTGTCCTCAACAATAGTGCGATTACATAATTAAATCTCAACAATAAGAATACTAAGAAAAAATAGATATTATTGTCAACTGGTCAACATTAATCGGTAACGATTGGCTTGCTAGAGTTTGACGTTACTCTCGTATGACGGTGGTGATCAGTTGATCTTTTAAGGTCACACCTATAGGGCCATTCCCTTAATTGTAAAGTTAATTAATTGTATATTGATACAAATTAATTAAATCCTTAAATTGAACAAATTTTATTTATGAGTGAAAATTTTATGTCTTATTGTAATAGGATTAAATAAGACGCAATTTTGTAATTAAAATGTTATATTACTAAAATTGATTATTGTTTATGAAACAATTTGAGATAAGAATGATTAGTTAATTATAATTACAAAGAGTTGTAGATTATATCAACTGGACTTAATGTGACCTATTTTATATATGTAATTATGAATTACTATTTATTTTGTTACATAATGTGAAATGATATTTAATTTGTTAAATATACATTTATTTATTCTAATGACATGTGACATGGTACATGTCATACCACATTACAAGTGACAAAATTACAAAGATAAAATGGAGTCCATTTTAAGTGGGTGTGCCATTTTTTGGGTGTGATTTAGGTAAGTATGATTATTTTTAAATTGTTAAAAACATAATCATAATACCTAGATACCTAGACCAAGGGCTAACATTTTGATAAGAACAAAAGATGAGCATGCTTGGGGATCCCCAAGACATGCATGTGCCGGCCCCTCACCCACCCCATAACCCCATGAGAATAAGTTCTCATTTTTGGTTAATTAATTAAAATCATTCTTATCAAATCTCTTTATCTCACTAACATCTCTCATAAAAGAGTTTATGAGTAATTTGTTCTAAAGTCTAAGATCTTCAATATATATTACTATTGTAGTAATATTATTAGAATTAGATTTTTATTTGAAGGTCACTGATAATATTTCTAGTAAAAATATTATTGGTATTAAGGGATAGTCTTGGGTGCAATCAAGAGGAGTGTTTCTACTATAGAAACTAGGAGTTCATCCTCAACATATAAGCTCAAGAACAAAGTAGGGAGGAGTCCTATTTTGTGCCCAAATTTGTTACAAGATCAATGTAAGGAAAAGTTTCTTCTTATCTTTATTTTGTTATGCATGCATAAGTTCCTAATAGTTTAAGAGTAAACTATTCATTTTGTGATATTAGAAATGTCTAATATTGAGTTTAAGAAACTAACAACAAAGATAACCAATCCATACCTAGGATTACATCAGACTCTCCTAGAGGGAACTTAAGGAGATTAGCGGGAAAGATTGTCCCCGCAATAGAGATATGGACATTAGGGTAAAGAGTAGAACATGAGAAACTTTCTCCGGATGGTAAGGATATGGGGGTATCCTAACTAGAAGTAGGTTTAATAGCTAACTTAACAACATAAGTTGAAGACACAAAAGACATAGATGCGCCGGTATCAAATAAGATAAGACAAGGTTGCTCGAAAATAGAGAACATACCGGTGATAATCTCGGGATGACCATCGATCTCGGCACGGCTCAAGACTTAAATGGAACCTTTGGGCTTAACATTTGGATTAGGAAAATTTCGATCGAGAAATAATTGAAGCGGTGACCGGGCTTCTTGCAAAAGTAGCAAATCAAAGGCCTATCGAAGCATGCAAATCCGGGGTGGTAAGGCTTCTTACAACGGTTGCATTGGCGACCTTGAGCTTGAGCATTTGGCGGGGCATTGTCTTGAGGAGTCACTTGAGTATTAGCTTGAGGAATTAAAGGAGCAAGAGCTCTAGCATTAGCATTGAAAGGGGCATTAAACCTCCTTTTGTTGGCAAAATAGGTAGAGGATAAATGAATGAATGACCTGTTGCCATAGAAATTGGGTCTAGGAATGAAAGAAGATGAATGATTCTTTATCTTGGCCTCTTCTTTGATAGCCTTCATTGAATTCTCTGCCCATAGTGCACCATCATAGAGCTCACCAAATGATGTAGAGTTTCTTCTCATCTTACTTTGGAGTAAGGCACTTAGCTTGTTGCGGTAATAGAAAGCACGATCTTCATCATCTTTGATAAGCCTATGAGCGAAATGGGATAACTAGTTGAATTGAGTAGTGAATTCTTGGACCGTCATCTCACCTTGCTTGAAGTTAATAAACTCATTGAGCCTTTGTTGCTTGAGCTCCCTCCACTAGCACCTTGAAGCGTTCCCAACCAAAGTTGGCTTCTTGTATGGCAATGGGACTAGTGATTGACCACCAATTGTCGGCCTCCCTTACAAGGAAGTTCTTGGCGATCCTCACCTTGTCCACCTCTTGCACTTGGTACAAGTCAAACTGCTTCTCCATTTCACGGAACCATTTTGCGAGTTCGGTAGGATCCGGTTCTCCACCATAGGGCTTCGTCTTGCTTCTAGCGATTTGGATAGCCACCCAATCATAACCTCCTTGGTGATGGTCATCTCGAGGAGGAGGGGCATGGTTGGCATTAGTATTGGCCGCATCTTGTTGGTTCCTAATAACTTGAGTGAGGGTCTCCAATATGACATTTTCCAAAAGCCGATGTCTAACCATCTTCTTAAGGCAAATAAATAAAACAAAGTTAGTTTCTTAACACTTAGCACAATCATTGAGACTACCATTCAAAGTCCATAGTTTTCTACCCATCTCTCATTCATTATTTTAGGATCAAGTTATAATTTAAGTTTAGGGTTCACATGTGTGCGTCGGGAGCGCCATAGGCTCTGATTCCAACTATGACAACCCTCGCGAAAGCAAAAAAGTAAATAAGTAATATGTAGCGGAAATTAGAAAATTTTTAAAACTTTTAAAAAATGTTACGCAATGATCGTTATAAAACAAAGTCCAACACGAATAAATAAAGTAGTAAAGTCGAATGAGGTCGACCAACAACTAAAAGGGATTCAACGGTCCCAAAAATATATAATAAACTCCAAAAATATAAGTGTAAACGACATAAGGTAATCTTCGTGAAACGACGCTCGCTAGCTCACACTAATCTCACCCCATGTAGCACCGACCTGTATATGTTCATTCATTAAACATGAATGCCATAGTTCAGTGGGGAGTAACTCCGGATTCTCCCAGCCATATCACATCAAAACGCATATAGGCAAGTAGATAGGCACATAACATCATAAATTCAATCATATCATGTTAAGTATAAGTAAGCAATTCATAATAATGTTATATAAGCATGTGTAACATTCATTGTATCATTCTCATGTAATATTGACTCGGGGAAGACTCCCCTTCGTAACCACATACACATTAAGGGCTTACATCTCACCATTAGCGACATGTGCTTGAGAAGGTTAGGGACACAATAAGCAAACCAATCATAGGCATCCAATGCCCAAGCATACCCTCCAATATTACATAAAATATAAGCAAACACACTTTCACGGTAAATGACACGAACTAGCAACTTACTTTGGAAGACAAGACGAACTAGTCTACGAGATCAACGATTCCATGAACCGTATATGATAAACGTGTCGTATACTCAAGACTCTAATCCTCCTGGTAGGACGACGATAATATAATACGGTCCTAGTCTAAACCTGGACAGACTCTCGGAATAAACGTGTTCCGATTCGACATGCGATCACGTTTCGCATCCGAGACTCGATTCTTACGGCTAAACCACACAGAAGCGAGTACCCCAATTCAGCTCAACCACACAAAACTGGAGAACGAGCACAAGCATCATACTCCGCTAAACCACACGGAGATGAGGTCAAGAATAAACAAGCAAGTACGCTACATTAAATGACACCACCTCGAAAGAATACAACATACATTTGACGGCCAGGTCGATGATACTTGATCCCGCGGGTTTTTGGTAAGACAAAAAATATCTTTAATTTATTATTTTAAAATTATTTTACATTGTTTAACATAAATGCATACTTGTACTTAACATATTGTTTTTCAGGTTTTCGGCTCAAAAGGTTGTACGAGGTTGTACTCAAAGTATAAAGATGAAGATAACGGGGGTTGCTCCTACTTGTTGGATAAAGGCTACGCCCACACAAAAAGAGGAATGATTCAATAACGTTAGGGTATATTTTTGTATATATTTTGTTATATTATTTTAATTTTCATTAATAATTTATTTTACTAATACTTAATGTTTTTTGTAGAAAACATTTGACTGGCCGACGTAATTAGAGTATATTGTACGTGAAAGGTACAATGAGACATGCACAAGACGGTTAAAGGACAACATGTATAAGGATGTCAAGAGGAAGAAGGAGCCGGACCATATGAGAAGTATTTAATTTCTTTTATTATTTGTATATAGTTATAATTTAATACAATTTTATAATATTTTATAATACTAATTTAAATTGTAGGTGGTGCATATGAATCAATGCTGAAATATCGTGAAACCCCAGAGTTTATGGCTAAGTCGGCCCAAGCATCAATCAATAAAAAAGGAGGAAAGAAAAATGGAGCGGCTGAGCCTTCACATCACGGGAGATCTAGATCTTTCTTGGATCTAGTTTTGGGTGTAAGTTTACATATTAATCCATTATATTACATATTTGAAAATTATAACTTAAATTATTTTTATTATTAAAATCTTCTTATACATGTCTTTCTTCTTTTAGAAGGGTAAGAAGAAAAAAGGTAACATGCCCACGGTTCCAGAGCTCTTCCTTGACACCCATTCTCGACTCTAATACGATAAAAGATACTGGATTAAGCCGAAAGACAAGGAACTATATGCAAGTTTCAAACAATTTTTTATTTATACAATAAGCTCATTTTTGTTAATGTTTATCTTATTTTGTAGCAATTTTTAATCATAATGTTTATATTTTGTAGGATGCATTTTTGGGCGAGAAAGAAAAGCAACCCGAGAAGCCCGATAATCATGAGATTTGGTTTGACTTGGTTGAGGATTTCAAGAAATGATCTATGTACGGAATCGGCTCGGCTAAGAATGTATTCTACCAAGCTCCAAGGGCAAGGATGCCTTCTACCTCAAGATAAACTTACGAGCCGGGAGTCATAAGTAAACACCAAGCCTAACTAGATGAAGAATTGAAGAAAAAACGCCGAAAGGGATGAAGAAGTTCGGCAAATGAAAGAATAGTTTAAAGTCATGGAAACCTTGTTCAACACATGCAACCAAGGTCCGAATCCCTTTCGGCGAGATAATGCTGATGCCAATGGAGGTGGCGGTTTGCAAGACGAAATGAGGTTCCTTAGCACTTGGTTTAAGTCATGTCAGTTATCTTTAGAAACTCTTTTTTATTTGTGATGTTTAAACTTGGATTTCTTATCTTTTTTCAAGATTTATAAACTTGATTTGATTCTCATTTTATATATGAGAGTGTTGGTTTCTCATTGTGGTGTTGTAAATGTTTGCATTGTTGTTGTTTGCTATTGTAGCAAAGTTTCGTGCAGGGCATGGTAATGCAATGGCAAGATAAAAACGGATTTTTTTTTGCAAAAAAGCAGTTGTTTTGGCGACTGAAGTGTTCATATAACGATTGTTTTCAGTCGCCAAACAGAGTACCCAAACCAATGGCTACTGACCTGTAATTGGCCATGGCGACTGATTGACGACTGATATTGGTCGCCAATTTTGGCTACTGAATGCCAAAGCAGTCGCCAAATTGGCGACTGAACAGAGTCTATTGGAGACTGTTTTTAGTCGCCAATATGGTGACTACAGTGCCAAAAGTCGCCAATTTGGCGACTTAATTCAGCCGCCATTTTCTCCATTTGGCGATGCTTTTGGCAGTCGCCAAATTTGGCGACTGAAATCAGTCGCCTGAATTCTATTTGGCGACTTAGGCCTGCGACTGGGTCCTGGCGACTAATTTCAGTCGCCAAATATAATTTGGCGACTAAATTCAATCTCCAACTTCGGTCGCCTGAGTGCTGTTTTTTTAGTGTTCTTCTTGAATACCCATTTATTTTCAAAAGGTTTACACCCTCTAGGAAGGTCGGTGAGAATTTAAGTATTGTTGCTTTTGATGTAATTTATCTCACTATTTATGGCTTCCAACCATAAATTAGAGTCAACAGAACTCATGGCCTTCCTGTATGTTCTATGATCAATTTCTAGAACATAAGCACAAATGTCTTCTTCGTCAAGATGTACCTTTTCTGCTTAAAAGGTGATAAAGTCAGAGCCAAAATTCTTTTCGATTATGGCCCTCTTACTTCTTCTAGTTTCAACATCTGCGCTATAAGAAATAACATCACCATTCTAAGAAACAAATGTTTGGCAAGGTTCAGGATTAGTTTTCATAGGGAAAATATTCACAAAAAAAAAATGCAACGTCTCTTAACTCTTTAATAGAGCCATAACCTGAACTGTCTTTAAGGATGAACCTGTAAGCTGCACTGTTAGAAGCATATCCTATGTATATACCGTCGATTGTATTCGATCCAATTTGCTTCTTTGAAATACAGGTATTCCAATATTACCCAAACATCCCCACACTTTGGGGTAGCTAAGATTGGGCTTGTATCCTTTCCAAATCTCATAAGGAGTCTTGTCCATTTTTTTGTGTGGAACCCTGTTGAGCACAAAACAAGCAGAAAAAATGGCTTAGTCCCCACATTAGTAGGGATACCAGAACTACTAAGCATAACATTCATCATATCTTTTAAAGTTCTGTTATTCGTTTCAGCTATTCCATTTGTTATGGAGTGAAAGGGGCGGTAAACTCATGAATTATGCCACTTTCCTCGCACGTTTTATTAAGAGGATAATCATATTCAACGCCTCTATCAGATCTAACTCGTTTTATCTTTAAGTCTAATTAATTCTCAACTTCAGTTTAATAAATAAAAATTTTTTGTTCGACTTCATCTTTTGTACTAAGTAAATATACTTTTGTATATCTAGAAAAATCGTCTACAAAGTGATATATATAGTAACGCTTACCTCCTCTACTCATAGAGTTTTTGAATTCTCCCAAATCGTTATGAATTAACTCGAGCAGTGTTGAGGCACGATTCACTTTTTTTTTGAAAGATGTTGTGGGATGTGGTGCTGAGCATCGGTCCAAAATATTACCGAACCGAATCGGACCGGACCGAAGACCAAAAAAATAAATTTAGTGGACCGAAGACCGGACCTAACAATTTTGGTCCACGACCGGACCAAACCAGAATGTTTCGGTCTGGTCTAGTTTTTGACCAAAATGGACCGAAAAGTACGATTTGTCGGTACTTGGTATTTGATTATTAATTTTAAATTCATCCAATCAAATAAAACAGGTATTTGAACTACTGTTTAATTTAAATAATTGTTATAATTGAGTTTATAATAACATTTTAGCGTAAAATATTTGATTCATTGACAAAGTTTTGATAAATAGACGTTAGAGTCATATGTTTTGGTCGATTTAGTCCGGACCTAAAATAACCATTCTTGGTCCGGACCGGACCGAAGATCGAAAATTCAAAAAACACGGACCGAGGACCGGACCTAAAAGAATTCGGTCCGGGTTTGGTCCATATCAAATGGTCCGGTCCGGTCCATTTTACCATTCCGGAGCTTAACTTGTTCAACCCTAGTGGGATGTTTAGCCTCTACACATACTTCGAACTTGTCAAAATGTGTATTACTGAATCCATGTTTAAGGTCAAGATGCTTTAATTTTTTAATTGAATCAACGTTAACATGACCTAGGGTAGCATGTCATAAAGAAATAGACTCAACAATATAACAGAAGCATGAGAATTTTTATTAATTGTTACTACGTCTAGCACAAACAAGCCATTATTACAAAATTCTTTTCCGACAAAATTATTATTCCTAGTTAGTACATGTTTGTCAGATTCAAAGGTAAGTTTGATATCTGCCTTATTAAGAAGAGAGCATGAAATGAGATTCCGACGTATTTCAGGAACATGGAGTACATAAGTACATTGTTATGTTCAAGGACCTTACCATAAGTCAGCTTTAGTTGCACTTTACCTTTACCAATGACGTCCATGGTGCTTGAGTTTCCCATGACCACGCATTGTCCATTAGTTTATGGAATTTATTCTTTAAAGGCTTCTATGTCGGGGCATATGTGGCTAGTAGCTCCAGTATTTAGAATCCATTCGGTTAAGTTGCTTACCAGATTTACCTCGGAAACAACGGCTCCAATAACTTCATCGGTTTCAGTGAGACGTGCTTAAGGTTTGTTCCTTTTCTTACCATTTGACCCATTTGGACATAATCTGGCGGAGTGGTTTTTTTTTCTCCACAAGTAAAGCATTCTCTTTTGAATGGTCTTTTTGGCTTGAAGTTGATATGTTTTTTTAATACCATGGATCTGGTTAGGGCCCTTGTAGTTGTTGTGGCATCTCAGACCTTTGTTTTTATTCTTGGACTCAACAAGATTGGCATTAGAAGAGAAATGATCAACCTGTTTCCCTTTCGACTGAAAGCGGTTTTGTTCTTCAATCTCAATGTGCGTGAGACACAAGCTCAAGAAGAGTGAAATCTTTCTGTTTATGTTTCATAGAGTGCATATAGTTCTGCCAAGATAGTGAGAGTTTCTCGAGCAAACAATTATCTTGGAAAATCTCACAAAATTTCATACTTTCCGAAATAATATTAACATATATATAAAGTTTCATATTCATGAACTTGATCTAAAACAGGTTTATCATCGGTATACGGAAATTCAACCATCTATTACTAGCATATTTTTTCGTGGCAAAATCGTATGTTCCGTATTTTTTCGAGGCAAATTCACCCCATATGTCTATTGCAGTCTCAAGCTTACTATAAATCATAAAAAGAAGCTCACACATGTAATGCAACAAAAGACCACGACTTTATTGTCCCTAGAAAAGTTCCTTTCACTGTTTTCTGGTGCTTCGGTTTCAGTCAAGGTCTAATCGAGCTCTAACTGACTTAAAAGAAAAACAATTTTATTGGACCAAAGCCTATAGTTTTTACCATCAAATAAATCCATTTTTGACATGTCGGGGATAAAAACTGTAGGCATGAGGGTAGGATTAAAAGAGGCAGCAGAAACAAGCATAGCCATATCGTCTTACAAACAAAAAAATTTTTTCGAGCAAGAAAAATAAAATTCAACTTTAGACTGTAGGCGGTATGACTATTTATGTAGAACAATGAACAGAAAAACCTTAGTGGACAAGAAAAGAACTGTCGTTGCGTGATGACGATCACCGCCCTAAAGTTGAATTTGCCCCGCTCGATACACGCGAACTCTTAGAAACCAACTTCCAGGGATACACGACTTCCAAGTCTAAGGTGTACAACAAAGACTCGGATTGAGAACTACTTTCATAACGTTGCCAAATATAGTCTAAGAGAGTATAAAGTTGTTTAGAGAGAGAGAAAAAAGAGAAGAGTTGTTGTTGTGTGTTTGATAGTGCAGTAGGTAATGGTTTATAGGAGATATGGGAAGGATCAAGAAACTCATTAATGATTGGTTGGAAGTTCATTTTAGAAGATTGTATAATCAGTTTGGGAAAGCCAAAACAATCAGTGTTAAAGACTGTGTAATCAATTTGGAAAACCTAAAAAGAAGAGGAGAATAAGTGATATATTTCAGCTCCAAAAACAGGCCAAAGGCCCGCACCTCAGGTGCTCTACCAAAGCCTAAAGCCCGAGCCCGACCCGACCCAGCGTGGCGTGCGTGTGTAGCAATGAAGTCCTTCCACTACTACGTATCTAGTAGTGTATCATGCTTGGTCACTTATAAATATGGATGGCAAAGGGTCGGGTATGGGTCGGGTCCAGTAGGACCCGGACCCGGACCCGGACCCGTGCCTCATATCATGGACCCGGACCCGACCCATACCTTATAGGGTCTAAAATTATCAGACCCATACCCATACCCAACGGGTCCGGGTCCGGGTCCGGGTCGAGTCTACCCGCAGGTCTAGAGTAAATAATGAATATTTTTAATCTGAAAGATTTCCACATTACAATACACTCCCAGGGGGTTTTAGAGTTCCATATTTGCTTTAAAAAATCAAAGACAAACACTAAAATTACACTTCCCTAATTGATTTCAAAGTCCAGATACACACTTAACTAATGCATTAATCCTTTTCATTAATTAAAATCTCAACATTACACCTTAACAATAATCTTAATCAACACCACTGACACCATATACGGCTTCTTCAATGGCTTCACCATCACTAACCTAGCTTAAACTTCATAATAATGAACCATTTAAATTAACCTCATAAAGATCAGATCTTTACCTTTATTTCTTTTATTAATCAACTATATATTTGACTCATCATCATCAATTGATTCAATATGAATTATTGAATGAGAAAGAGAGACAAATGGGCTAATAAGGAAAGAGAAACATATCCATAGGAAAAGAGGATTGAGGATATGAGAATGGAAGAAGATGAAGAAACAAACACAAAAACGAGAGAAAATATATGAGAGGATGAGTAATAGATGCAGTTTTGGAGGTGAATTAATGGTGGCTGATGAAAGTGAGTTTAGAGTTGATTTTAGGGTTATGGGGTAGAAGGAAAGAATTGGAAATGAAAGGAAATAAGGAACATCTTGGTTTTGTTAGATTAAAAGCTTTTTTTTTTTAATTATTTTGATTACACGGGTCTACGGGTCGAGTTCGGGTCACATAAATTAGACCCGTACCCGGACCCAATATTTTTATCTAAGACCCATACCCGACCCATACCCGTTCGGATCTCAAAAATTCAGACCCATACCCGCCCCATTAGGGTCCGGGTCGGGTCCCCGACCCACTGCCATCCCTACTTATAAACCACAAAGTCATTGGTTATTTTTCTTATGTGCGATACAAAAAATCTTCTTTTTGAAGCAATACTTCCAACTTGTTACCTAATTCATAAACCACAAAGTCATTGATTATTTTACCATGTGAGATACAAAGTCATTGGTTATTATTACCTAATTCATAGTTAATCTCACTCATGTATATATACCTATCTATTATATCGGAATAACACACATCAATACAAAATTATCATTTTCCACTCTTATAGAGCTCTAAAGTTATTTCAATAATTTAGGTGAATTACATGAAAGTTCTATTTCTAATGGATATATAACAACGGTTTTCTAACGTGGGCACACGTTAATAATAAGCTTAATATGGAAGGATTCTCATATATTATTTATCATAAAAAATGCAAGTATAAAGTTACTTTTATCATAATGAATGATAATATCTTGAGAATCCATCTATATTAAGCTAATTAGCGTCTGACTTAAAGACAAACGTTAGCAAAATCGAAATAACAAAACTAAATATTCCTTAAATGATTTATATTTTTCAAGTACGGATCGTAGATAGGTTTGTAACCATGAGTAGCTCTACTAAAATTTGAAAAACAAGTTCCCATCTTTGGAATGATATCAACAAATGGTAATGCCACTTTATTGTAAATTACAATGTCATTGATAGTACAATAGTTTGGAACTTTTGAGGTAAGTGATGATTCTATTGTTCAAAGAAGCCAGCTCAAGTATTTGAAAAAGAACATTCTTTCTCTCTTTTCCTACCACCTCAGCTCAGTTGCCTCAAATCTTTCTCGAAAATCGAGGCTTTCCTGCATGCTATATAAACCATGCTTTGCTCTTTCACTTACTAAACCATTCTCTTTCACTTTCATTTGAATTCATAAACTTTGCTCTTTACTTCACCACTCTCTTAATTAAGCTTACTACCACTTTAGTTATCTTTCTTTTCCAAGGTAAGCCTTCTTAGTTAAGTTTTCTATGGGTTCTTTTCTTTGATTTGTAAATTTTTTTATGTTTATATCTTTGTTTCATAGAAAATTTTACGGTATATTATGACACCATTATATTGCATAACATTGTTTTATATCCAAATGGTGGTTAGTAGAAAGTGCATCATCATATGCCCATTTCTTCTATTCAAAGAATAAATTGAATTCAATTAGATAGTTGGAATTGGCTCTTATGAGTGCAAGAGTGGTTGCATTTCAGGACCTATAAAAATATTGCATGTTGTGTGTAACAAATCTTACTATAATTAATAGTGGAATAATTAGACAATCATTCAATAGTAATACAAGTTTTAAGAAAGAATAGCTTGAGCTAGTGCTTTTGGTGATTTTGTCTTCATTATCAATCAAAGTGTGGTAGTCTTTAAAACATCATAACCTTAAGACTTATAATGGGCGCCTTAAGCAAGACTTACGGTTTATTATGAGATTGTCTCGTGTTATATTAGAATTTTTAAGGCAATATAAGATCTAAGAAATATTATTGAGTGCGTACGTAAGGTTGTATATTTAAAATTGTATAAAATGTAGGGAAGACAAAAGAAGGAAAATGAGTAGGCCAGGAGATTGGAACTGTAGATCATGCAGCCACTTGAACTTCCAAAGGAGGGACTCTTGCCAGCGTTGCGGGGACCCTCGTTCTGGCAGCTTCGGCGGTGGCGGTGGGGGCGGCAATGACTACGGTAGCTTCGGTGGAAGGTCCCCCTTTGGAGGCGGTGGGTTCACCGGGCCTGACGTTAGGCCCGGTGACTGGTACTGCAGTATTGGCAACTGTGGGGCACACAACTTCGCTAGTAGGTCCAGCTGTTTTAAGTGTGGGGCCTTCAAGGAAGACTCCGGTTCTGGTGGTTATGATGGTATCGATGGCGTCGGTCGTTCTCGTGGGTTTGGGTTTGGTGGCGGCGCTGGTGCTGGTGCTGGCGGTAGCAGCCGATCTGGTTGGAAGTCTGGTGACTGGATTTGCACTAGGTAATTAAGTTACTTGCATGGGAATGTTTTTATTTTTGAATACTACTAGTAGTGTATTTCTGCATGAAAAGCAACGCATGTAAAAAGTCATACGGAGTACTTTATCAAAAGGTTGTGTTACAAAACCATACAATCTCATATAAATCACAAATTTTACAATATAATGGTGTTACCTTGTTATAGGGTCTGTTTCTAAAAAAAACATTCATTTATTATTATCAATAATAAAAGTAATTCCTATACAATAGACTGTCTTATAATGTGAAAATATTTACGAGTATATAATAAACCGTCTTACAGTATTATTCATACATTAATATCGTAATCATTGTAATAAATTGTAGGTCGGGATGCAACGAGCACAACTTTGCAAGCAGGACAGAATGCTTCAGATGCAATGCACCAAGAGACTCTGGTAGCAAATCTCCATTTTAATTAACTCCCTCTCCTCACATTTTCCATGGTATGCCCTCATCAGTTGTGTAAGCCTATAAGTTTATTTTAATTGAAGGGTTTATTTAAGAAATGCCAAATAATAATAATATATGTACGTAAGATATGTTTATGGTTTGTTTCAGGTAAGCTAATGAAATAGGAAGTGCGAAGATCAATGAAGACTGTTATTGAGTTATATTAACAAGAGAGGGCTGAAATTTCGTTTTGCGACTAATTTAATTAGCCTCTAAGTTTTCTTGTATGAATTTTCATTATTAGGCCATTATATTCCAAGGAATTCATGCTTTAATTAGGGTTTTTGGACCACTTTATTTTTATTTTCATTTTGTTATTGAGTAATTAACAGTAAGAACTCCGACTAGTAGTTGTACGTGATGTTGATTTAATTTATCAGATGTCAGTTTAATTTAAGGATATTGATAAATACAACCCACTGGGTTGTAAGTAAGAATTTAATATATTTCCTGAAGTAGAATTAAAGCTGGAATTTATGACAAAATTACGCGTATATTGATGTCACTAATGTTTGTTCTAAGCTTTTATTTCCTCTTTTAGACCCTTAAATACAACTCAGTGGGTTGTATATATCATTTTCCTTAATTTATATTACCTTTTTCCATCCATCATTTTTTCTTTGAAAAATAGGTATTTCTTTCTAATTATTATCTTATGCAATGGAATTAAGCTTATAAGTTGATGTCTCAAATTTATAATTATATTTTATATTGATTTGGCATCAATTTCGAAGCATTATTATTTCTTTATTGTGTTGATTTGCTTCGCATATATAGTGGCATTAAATTTTTCTGCAAAGCTGTTTAAAGCAAATATATGGACCACGATGGAGCTTTAACCCCCTAACAATATTAAAGTGTGCCTGAATAATAGCAGCATATTACACATAATCAGGGCAGGGCAGGGCAATAGCCACAAAATACACGTAAATTTATATATATGCACTATTTACCTAGTTGCGGGCTACTTTAATAGCATGCGTAAACAGCCCTAAAATTGTCTCAATTACAGCATTAATTACCCCTTCAAATAAGAGATATACTTCATCTATAAACTGTAATAAGTGCGATATTGATATAGACTAATGCGAATGCAGAAGCGAAATAAAATAAAGAACGATTGTTGTGTTAGGGATCGAACTCGTGACTCGTGAGACCGAGGGATAAGTTGATTTAGAAGGGATATAAGTGGTACCTGCCAAAAAATAAAAATAAAAAAGGAATACATAATGTAAGTGTTGTTTACTAAATTTTGGATTGGACAGTTTTTAGCATATTATAGGGGATTTTGCATATTTGATTGACTAACCAAAACGTTATTTTTATGTTACTGATAGTCATAGGGCTGAGAAAAAAATCCGATTATCCAAACCGATCCAATATCTGATCCGAATTCGATCCGAATTTTTGGATATCCGATCCGAAAGTTAAGTTTGGATCGGATATCCGATCCGTAATCTTTGGTTTTGGTTTGGATATGGATATTAGAACTGAAATATTTGGATATCCGATCCGATCCGAAACTATAATTTTCTAGTATAATTTCGAGAAAATACCATGTTATTTCATAAAACAACTTATAAAAGTTTAAATTATAAGAGAAATATGTAAGTGATATTTAAATTTTATGCCGAGAACATTAAAGTAAGAATACTAAAGAAAATCATCGTGTAAACGATGAATATGATCGTGTTTCAACACTTAATTTTAATGTAAATTCCAAAATATGGATATCCGATGGATATCTGTATCCGATCCATTATTTTGGATATCCTAACACTGAATATCCGATACATTTGGTTTGGATATTGGATATCTAAATTTAGGAATTCTAATTTGGATATCCGATCCGAACTAGCACTTTGGATCAGATATCCGATCTGTGCTTTGCCCTACTGATAGACAATATATCACAATATTAAATTTTGAGTATATAATTTACTATTTTACAATATGATAGATTAAGTAGTATAAATTTTTTTATTCCTTTATATTACCCTGAAAAACTAGATATCAAACTTTATCTTATCAATAATTTGTGAATGTCATTATTTTGGTTTTAAAATTAGGGAAACAATATACTATCAATTTTTTTTTTTAATTAAATTCTACATTTAAATAGGTTAATTTAACATGTTAATACACTACAAGAATCAGGTCTGATACCGACCGCCTATAATGGTCGGTAGGATTATCGTTCGATCAGTAAAACTCAATACCTACCGAAAATTGTGTATTATCTTCTGAAACAAAACGGTACCGATTTGTTTAGTCGGTAAATTACCGACAGTTAAACAGTTGGTAATTTATAAGCTCGGTCGCTAACATTTTATGTTGACTGGTCAACGAAAAACACCATTTCAGTAGCTAAAAAAAAGGTAGTACGTAATTAACGACCGACTGATGGCCGGTATATATTAACAATCGGTTGGTAATGCGCACGAAATGTAACAAATATACATGAATTTTTCAGTCGCTAAATCAAGAATTTTGGTCAGTAGTTTTTTCTTCAGTCGGTAGTTTTTTTTACCCAAAATCAGCCAGAATGTTTCGATCGCTAATTTTTAAATTTTGTCGGTAAATTATACAATCGGTCTGTAAACAACGAAGGTTTTTTTATTATTATTTATGTTATGTTCATCCCAACTTGCCAAAAATTTATTTCCTGAGCTGCAAATATTTTTGCACCAACAACTACATTTCCAAGCCAACAAACAAACGCCTTTGAAATTGTCAAAGAAAATATTACATCAATCATTCAAATTGTGTCAATTACATAACAAGTTAACAACATTGTCTCAAATATATGGTACACAGTTATACAACCATAGCCAAGCTAACACTTAAAATCTTACATTGGATCTGCCAACCCCGCCTCCGTCAGAGTTATCATCATTAGGGTTACGGAAAATGTTCCCAAGGGCTAGGATTGCATTAGTATTGGGTTTGGGATTGGAACATTTGAGTCAAAGCTTCCATTTGAAGTCTCATTTGCTCTTGTCTTTGCATATATTGTTTCCTATTTTGCTCTTGAATTCTCAAGTTCTCTTGTCTCATGTCCTCTTGACTTTTCAAGTACATATCTTCCTAAGGCCAGCTTGTGGTTCTCTTTCAATTGTTTCCTCCCTAAAGTTTCTATATTTCTCGGCTTTCTTTTGATGTGCTTTCATTGTTTAGGCTAAGAGACCGAGAATATAGGTTTTGGGAAGAAGAAGAATTACCTTTAGAAGCCGATGGAGGGAGTTCGTAGTATAGAGGGGCAGCTCTAACAACCCTCGCGAAAGCGGAAAGTAAATCAAGCATATCATGCAAATTAGTAGCGGAAATAAGGGATTTTTAAAACTTTTACTTGAAAGAAATAGTACGAGGAATCTTCAAGCAAACCAATTACAAAGAAGGTAACTACAAAGGGGAGACACAGTCCCTCAAAACAACAATTAGTCTAGAAAACTAGAGTCAACGCGAAAGGTGAACGTTGAAAGTCAACGCCCGCTAGCTCACACGGTCTCCACCCCAAAAATGCACCAACTAGCACATTATGTTCATTCATTAAACATGAATCTCACAGTCCGTGGGGGAGTAACTAGGGGTTTTCCCAGCCATATCACATTAAAACGAACATAATTATAGCATATAGGCATACATCATCATACATATATAAGCTTTGTGCAAATTATAACGGTAAAATTACATGTAAGGACTAACAACAACAACATAATCAACATACTCTCCAAGTTGTATACAAAAGTACACCATCATCGACATACATCACACAAGGTAAACCAATACAAATACAAACACACTCTCACGGTAAGTGAAACGCACTAGCATCCGCACTATGAAAGACTAGATTACCCTAGCCTATAATCATCCCGATAGGACTACGATACTAATACGGTCCTAGTCTAAATCTGGCCAGACTCTCGGAACAAGACGTGTACCCGATTCGACATGTGGCTAGACGTGCACACATCCAAGACTCAGTCGACAGAACAGAAGCCAAGTGTACCAAATCTCACAGTAAGGCCAACGAGAAAGGTTGTCAAACAATAGTCAATTCAAGCAAGTACGTTAAATGCAAAGACACCACCTCGCAAGAATACAACATTTGACGGCCGGGTTGATCAACACTAAGCGTTCCCCTCACAACAACGTCGTCATATTCCCACTAACATACAATAGAATGTACCTCTATCGCTCCGACATAAAGTCTAACGAATATAAGGGTACAAACGAGGGAATGAGAGTTCCACATCATCATACGTACACGACTCAAATGAGTGAAACATCCAAAACCGTCACTAAATATGTGAGTAACGTATCAGGGGATACGATATAACGTACACATAATTATTACACATCATTTCAGGAGATTATAACGTTAACAAACCATAAACACCATTACATATGAAAGCACATGAGAAAGAAGGAGAAAAGAGCCACAAGGGGTCCCCCGCCGGGTGGGTGACCGGCGTCCAGCTCACCGGCTGGGCACCTAGGCCATGATCAAATTTTCAAGAAATTTTACTGGGGGTTCCTAGCCGGTCAGGGCACTAGTGGACGGTCGGTTGGCTGGAGACCAAGGGTAAATTCCAAATTTCGAAGAAAATGAGCAGGGACCTCAGATGCGGCAGGTCGACCGGCTGGGGCATTGCTATCATCCGAGATTTCACACAACACACACAAGAGGGTTCCCAGCCGGCTGGCGGGTGGCCAGTCCACCGGGTGGGACCCACGATGCCTTTAATTTTCAACAAACCATACGGGGGGTTCCCAACCGGGTGGGTGACCAGCGGCCGACCTACCTGCTGAGACCCATTATAGCATGAAATCGACATTGAGCATATGTTAAGGCCTACAAACTCAAACCTACTTGCAATATCAACACAAATCCATCATTAAGCATCATTACAATCATCATGAGGGTATCCAATTATCCAATTTAAGCATCCGAGGGGGGGGGGGGGGGGAAGGGGGGTAATTAAACCAACATTAGTAACTTTAACCCATTTTTACATAACAAAAAGAAAGGTTAGCATACATATTACCAACATTCACTATTTTAAGACAATTAAACCACAGTTCAACTATTTAGCATATGAGAACATGAATTCATGACATTAATCAACAAAGAACTTAACTTTATCATAAATACTACTCTAAAAACACATAAAAACACACATAAATGCTGTTGAGTCAGGATAAATCCTGACCTAGTCTGATCCTGATCAGCCTAATATAGGCCTGACAGGGGCAAGCCTGGCTTTCAACATAGAATTTGGTCTTCCTTCAGGAAAGAAGTGCTAGCCAGACATGTTTGCAGCAGTTTAGAAATTTGTGCAACATTAGATAAGAATTGGATACTACACATAATAAGGCGTGCAAATGAGTAAATGGTTAACAAAGTGGTTCTTATTTTCATGGAAGGCCAAGTCAAAGGAATGAACAAAACCTAGAAAGAGACAATGGTTATCAAACACAGACGCAATGGTTATCAAACTCATTATAAAAAGGCAGCAGCTACATAGCAAAAGGTCATTGAAGCATACCAAATAACAATTGAAGGAAAATTATAATCAAATTATTATTGTATTTAGCAATTATCAATATTATTAGAAATCATTCATGGCTTAGTGCCCGTGGTTTTCTTCCCATTTAAGGGTTTCCCCGTACAAAATATTATGTCTATTTTATTCTTATTTGTCTTTTCCTTTAATTGGTTCATAATTCATCGTTTATCAGTTTGCCTGATTAGCCTGAAAAGCTAGATCACTCCTACTCAATCATTCCTGGCCGGAATTTCCTTCAGGGAAAATCTTGTCAAAACAATTGGCGCCCACCGTGGGGGCATCTAGCTTAAAACAATCAAAAGTCCAATCTCAAATAAAAATCTCACAAAAATGACAGGCGAAACTACGGAACAACAACTAGCTGACAGGCTATCGCACACCTATTCAAAGATAAATTTCTCTAGACACAAATTAATGTAGTACGAGGGGTCAAACACAAGGAGACGGAAATTTTGCTATGAAATGTTATGAAAAGACTACTATCAAGGTCGGTTTAATGGTTTGGTTTGGTTTGATGTTTAGCAAAATATGGTGTAAATTAAATAATATTAAAAGAGTCTAGGGGAGTCGGGTCACTCATGCAAATACGTAAATGCTCATGTTAAACATAGGAATTCTTAATATTGTTAATTGTTTAAGCTGAAGACACCCATGTCTCGATATTAGTGTCAACCTTAGGTCGAGTCCTAGAGAACTTTCGTTATGACTAGAGTCGTCCTACTACACATGCTTAGTCTAATCCGATTCCGTGCCTCTCGACTTATAGAATGAATTAACAAATTTAATCAATGCAATTGGCCAAATAACAAAGATTAACAAAACAATGCAAAACATGTGATAGAAACAATTTACCAATATTGATTCATCCTTATTTTAACATTTACAACTTACTAATTATGCATGGCTTCCTTAATCCCTAGACAAATGAAACTACTCACTCATGTTGATAATTAGACTAATAGTATTTGATATAATAAGCATGATGAATATAAAGTTATAAAGGAAAACAATTTGTTAATAAAATGCGCTACACTAAGTGAATGAAAACTACTACTAATTCTAAAGTAGATAACAATGAAACTATGATTAACTAATGTTATGATTAACTAAATGATTTGTAAGGTAAATGACAAAAGTGAATACTAACATAAAACTAGAATTAGAATTACCGCAATCGAGAAGTATAACTCGGAAATGAAGAACAAATAACCCAAATAACTTGAATGGAAAGATTGAATTACAACTAGAAATGTAACCAAGTGTTTGAACAAAGTAATAACCAAATGTTTAACTAAACATGAAACTAAGAGAAACTTGTGTGCTTAAGCTAAGGAAAATATGATGAAAAGATATGAGAAAAGATATGAAAAAGGATGTGAAAAGATGTGTGTAAGATCTGTCTAAGTGTCGAAGTCCCTCTCCTTTATATAGGGAGAGGGACTTGAAACGCATGCATTGACAGAGACCAAACCGCGATCGGGGAATGGGAACCCCGATCGGGGTTTCAGTAACCCGGCTATATTTGCTCAATTGCTCCATTTAATGCTTTAGGAATCCTAAGCTATGCCTTTAAGCACCTTAATTCTCCGGTTAATTGCATAGTTTTGGGATTCCTTGAGCATCCAAAGGAGCATCCTATGTTGAGTTGTGGGCTCCTTGCATTGGGCTTCTTTTTTTGTTTCTCATTTGCATTTCAATCCATTTCACAAATCTTCATGCTTGGCTTGTCATTCTCCATTCTAAGTTTCTAACCTTCCAAGGTCCATTTTGCTTCCACTTGCTTGTTGGACTTTGGTGCTTGCTAATTGTGTTAGGAAAAAGCCTCTAAATGCTTAGATTCCTACAAAACATAGCAAAAACGAGCAATGCACCTCGAACACGTAATTAGCTCATAAATTTACTAAACAAAGTATAATAATCATGTAAAATCGAGCTAAATTAGGGAGTAAAATCATATAAAAACTAGACATATCAAACTCCCCCAAGCTAAACCCTTGCTTGTCCTCAAGCAAGCACATAAGACCAAGACAAGAGAGGAAAACAACGAAGTTCCCAACAATTGCAACATCCAATTTTAAACTATCAAGCATAATGACTCAAATCCAGAAACAACATGGGCATAAGGATAATGCAAAAACATGGATGAGATTTACATGGCGGTGTAGCATGAAAGACTTCAATTGAACTTTTCGGCTCTTGCATGATCTTTTGACTTATGGACTCTCACGATTCACTCCAACTCATTTTAATGTGAAAGGATTTTTGTGAGTAGCACTCACCTATCCTCGACTCATGAGAGTGTACCCGCAATCTATTATGGTAGAAATTTCAAAACTACAAGCCAAAAACATTCAAATGCAAGCATGAAAAGTAAGCCATAGGTAAAAAAAAGAAGGTTAATAAGAAATGGGTAAGAGAGGGGAACAAATGATTTATGGTATGTGGAGCTAAGTCAAGCTAGCAACAGCCATACGTAAGGATGCTCAATCCCAAAACTATCCCAAAATTTTCAATACAATTCTTAAGAAAAACTCTCCAAAATATGTGAATAAAACACGAGAGCTTCTTAAATCATCGTTTTCTTTTTTTTTTCCAGCATACAAGATATGCTTCTCTTTTTTCTCATTTCATGCTTTTTCTTTCTTTTTCTCTTTTTCTTTTTTTTTCATCTTTTTTTTTTTTTTTTTTTTCTTTTCCTTCATTTTTTTTTTTCATTTCAAAGCATTAAGACCAAGCTCACCATGATATTTAAAAATACAACAAATCCTAAATGAGCACCCAAACACAAATTAATCAAAGCTACTAGCTCAACAAGGTAGGCAATCTTTATATGTACCTAAGGATAAATTTTTGTGAATTGGTTCAAAAAGGCAAATTTTAATCATGTGAATGGCTCCAAAATGCTAACAAAAGAATGCATGCTTATAAAGAAATGAAATCAAAACCATACTTGTGCGTATTTGATGTAGCACAAACCATAAGGAGTCCTACATTCACCTAAGAGAGACCGAATGTGGATGTATCGATCTAAAGAGGCTCTACCTTACCGATTTGTGGCTTGCCAAAAGTCAAGATCAAGCTTATTAGGTTCAATTTCAATCCTCCACCTACTATGTCAAGACATCCCCATGAATGCAGTTATCCCGTCAAATAATAGAGAATCACTAGCAATCAAGCTAAAATTGGGATATACAAATGGGTACAACTATGTAAACCATGACCAAAGTAGGCAAGCAAATCATGTGAAGCACAAATTTTTCAAAGTTTCATAAATTTTCTAACTAAATGCAATTCCTAACTAAAATGCAAATGCAATCACCCCCAAGCTAAACACAACATTGTCCTCAATGTGCCAACATGTAAATCACCCAAGCTAACCGTAAAAACGGTTCAAAGCACAAAACAAGGAAGACAAGAGGTTAATATTTAATGGGGAGTGGGAAAAATACAACTAAAGTGCAAAGTAAAAAGAACTTACTAGACTAGCTAGCCTCCCCCAAGCTAGTATAAATATGGGGAAATCTTCCAAAGTGATGAAAGATATTATGTTTCCTTGATATTTAAATGAAGAAAAATGAACAAGAAATATGGAGTATACCGTCTGTTTTTGAATAAGAGGAATGCTGTAATTTCAGTTTTCGTACAAAACAGAATAACAAACAGACGCCTTGGGAATTAAAACCCCGATCGGGGCCTGGGAACCCCGATCGGGGTTTGGCCCCTGTAAGTTCCTGATTACTTTCGTATTTTGTAGTATTAGTTTCCCCGAACGGATTTCCGTGCTTGGGGATGCGTGGATTTCCTCATCGACTCTTCTTGTCTTCATTTTTCACCTAAAAATCACCAAAAAGAAACATCGTCAAGTCTAGTTAAGTCTAAAAAAAATGAGAAATTACGGAAAATAAGAAAATAAAGAAAATAAAATGAAAGCAAATAAAAGCTTGGGTTGCCTCCCAAGAAGCGCTGGTTTAACGTCCCGCACGACGTATGAAGCTCGAGTCGGTTCAAGCTTCCATGCTAACTTCCTTGATTATCGTAACGATCGCATTCTCATTGTAAACCTTCAAACGATGGCCATTGACTTTGAATTTTTCGCCATTAGTGGTCATCACTTCAACGGAACCAAACTTGTTGACATTTGTGACGGTATATGGACCGGACCACCGCGATCGTAATTTTCCCGAAAATAGCTTGTGGCGGGAATTAAAAAACAACACTTTATCACCGATTTGAAACTCTTCATCAACAAAGTGTGAGCTTTCCTCCATTAACAACCCATCTCCATCCAACTCGTCCTCCAAAGCATCCATCTCCGCATTCCAAATCTCATCATCTCCTGCAAATGAATCTAATACCAAGAGTGCCTCCAAAGGGTCTTTAGCAAAAGACCGAGGTATAAAGTCATCTATGATAATGTCCAAAACATCAATAGAAAAACAAGACTCTTCTAACATGGGACTCTTCATGGCACGATTCAAGTTAAATGTGACCTTATCGTCACCCACTTCCAATGTTATTTTACCATTCTTGACATCCATTATCGCACCCGCGGTATGTAAACAGGGTCTTCCCAAAATAATTGGGATTTGGGCATCCTCGGGCATGTCAAGAACAATAAAATCAACTGGAATAAAGAATTTACCAACTTTGACGGGAACATCCTCCAAAACTCCCAAAGGGCGTTTTATAGAAGGATCCGCCATTTTCAACGTGACACTAGTACATTTCAAGACTCCCATATTAAGCTTAGCACAAACAGAGTAAGGAATGATACTTACACTAACACCTAAATCACATAAAGCTTTATCAATTTGATAGGTACCAATTGTGCATGGAATGGAAAAACTACCGGGATCTTTTAACTTAGGAGGGGACTTGTTTTGCAAAAGAGCACTACACGTACTCGGCGGTGAAGGCTATAGTTTCAACTTTATCAAAAGTCCTCTTCTTAGTTAAAATGTCTTTCATGAACTTAGTGTAAGACAGAATTTGAGTGATTAATTCGGTAAAAGGAACAGTTACCTGGAGGTTCTTCACAACTTCCATGAATTTACCGAATTGAGTGTTCTTGTGATGCTTTGCCAATCTATGAGGGAAAGGCACTTTGACTTTTTCCGGCTCCTTTGTCTCAACAACCTTCTTTAGAGGAGCATCCTCCACATCTTTGACTTGCTCAACCACAATAGGATCATCCACCTTCTTTGGCATAGCCTCATCTTTCTTACCACTAGGGGAGACCTCCAACTCAACAAGCACCTCCTCATTGTCTTTTGGCATTGGTGGCTCATCATACTTTGTACCACTTCTCAAGGTGATTGCGTTGAGAGTATCATGTGGTTGCTCACCTTGAGGTGGTAATTGACCCGTTCTTCTTTGAGAGCTAGAAGAGGCTAGTTGAGCCATTTGTTGCTCTAGCATCTTGATTGCGGAACCATGGCTTTGATCATTCTGTTGAAATTGAGCCAACATTTCCGATTGAGTCTTAGCCAATTGCACTGCCAAGAAATTGAGTTCTTGAAGTTTTGTTGGAAATTTTGGGGTGGTGGAGCTTGGGTTGGTTGGGAGTTTTGGATTGGTGGTCTTTGTTGGTAGTTTTGATTCTGATAGCCCGGTGGAAAATTGAATTTTGTTGTGGGACATAGGCGTTTTGTTGAGCTTGAGGCACAAAATTTTGTTGGGGTTGAGGATTGAGCACATTGTTGCTTTTGTAAGACACGTTGGGGTGAAATTTTGTGTTTGGGTTGTAAGTATTGGAAAAGGTACGCAGTGGATAAGAACTTTGTTTAAAGGTTTGAAAAGCACATACCTCTTTCATAGTAGCTTGGCATATATTGGAGAAATGACCCGCACCTCCACAACTTTCGTAAACAACAATTTGACTAGTAGAAGACACGACATTGAGTTGATGAACCGCCTGTTGAGCCTCCAACTTTTCTTGGAGCAAAAGGATTTGATTCTTCAAGATGTTAGTGTCGGCAACTACCTCTCCTCCTTGGATGGGTGCACTCCGAGAATTAACATATTGAGCATCGTGGATCGCCATGGATTCAATGGTGGCATGAGCAATATCCGTGTCAATTTCTTGAAAATGCCCATTGTTGGCGGAATCAAGAATTCTTCGGGATTCGGCACAACACCCATTGTAGAATGTTATGGCAAGGAACCAAGCAGGTGTGTATGTGCAAGAGTTTTACAACCACCCTGACAGGACCAGCACTGCATTGATTTATAAACCTGCCCAATGGAAGCATCAAATCCTTTGCTGATCTAATCAATACGTTCAAGCAACAATTTGCAAGCAGCGGGGAGGTGGAGAGGCGATCCAGCGATCTGTACAGGATCAAGCAGAAATCAAAAGAATCACTCACGAGGCTCCTGGCCAGATTTAACAAGGAGAAAGTCTCAATTACAAGATGTGACGTCTATATCGAATTAACGAAATATCCCTGCCATACATTTGAAGATGTTCAGGCAAAGACACTCGCCTGTATCAGGCTAGAAGTGGACATGAACTTTAAGACAACACGCAGATCAGACTATGAGAGATCTAGCAGGAAAACTACTTCCTACAGAGGAGGCAGCTCCAAGCCAACCCCTTACTCAAAACCTGGCAGATCTGAAGTCAATTTTGCTCAAGAGCAACAAGGTAATTTCCGTATTCCTCCACCTATTTGGGAATATCACTTCTCTATTAATACTGCAGGACTAATCAAATGACTGGAAAATATGGGAGACATCGTGATATGGCCATGAAAAAGCGACAACCTGAATGCCAGGAAAGACACTACCAGATGGTGTGAATTTCACATGGAAGTAGGCCACACAACTGAAGAGTGTATCAGCCTTCGAAAACAAGTCGCATTCCTGCTCAAAAGGGGATACCTCAAAGACCTGTTGCAGTCCAAAGGCAAAAGTGAGGGCACAACCAGAAAAAATCGAGACCAAAGGCAAGAGCGAGACCTACCTCCTTCGCCTCCAATATATGAAGTTAAAATCATAAATGGCGGATCAAAAATATGTGGTCTGACTAGCTCAGCGGCAAATAAGGTAGCAAGAGAAACAAAGATAAAGTCACCCTATAAGTTCAAGGACCTACCCCAGGTCACCTTCGATGAAAGCGACATGCAGGGAGTTCCAGACATACACCATGATAATTTCCATGCAAATTGGAACTGCAAAGGTCATGAGGATACTAGTTGATGGACGAAGTTCGGTGAACCTGGTAATGTTGGACGTCCTCAAAGCAATGAAGATCGATGAAGATCAGATCACAAATATGTCAAGCGTCCTGGTCGGATTCAGTGGAGAGACCAGAAACACTCTAGGGGAAATATACTTATCAACCTACGCAGAAGGAGTAGCCTCGTATGAAAGATTTGGAGTCCTGGACTGCATGTCCTCCTATAATGCAATCCTGGGTAGACCATGGATACACAACGTACGAGCTATCCTATCAACATATCATCAATGTCTCAATATTCCAACCAACTGGGGAACATCAACCATAAAAGGTGAGCAAAAGTCATCACAAGAATGGTATTATGAGGGTTTGAAGCCTCATAAAACAGTTAAGTCTCTGGCCTAGCAATTACACTAGCCTGTCAGGAGTGTATATATGGTATCACCCCAGATGGAGACCGATCAGGTATTCCTAAACCCCAAACACACTGACAGGTACGTATTAGTAGGCTTTGATGCCCCTGACTTTGTCAGACCGGAATTGGTAAGTTTTCTCAAATCTAAAATTTCTTACTTTGCTGGGTCACACTTTGATATGACTAGAATTGATGTCAGTGTAATTACTCAGAAACTCAATATTGACACATCTTTCAAGCCTGTGCAACAAAAACGACGTGAATTCGCTGCTGACTGAAATGCTATCATCAATGAAGAAGTAGAAAAACTCCTGAACGTGGGTATGATCGGGGAAGTGATGTACCCTAAATGGCTGGAAAATATGGTCGTGGTGCAGAAAAAGAATGGCAAATGAAGAGTCTGTTTAGACTACACCGACCTAAACAAAGCCTGCCTAAAATATCCTTTCCCACTACCTCACATTGATGCCATGGTTGATCCCACAACTGGACATGAGATGCTGACATTTATGGATGCCTCCAGTGGATTCATTCAAATCAAGATGCATCCATTTGATCAGGAAAGTACTGCATTCATAACGGACATGGGCATATATTGTTACACAGCAATGTCTTTTGGCCTGAAGAACGCAGGGGCAACCTATCAACGCCTGGTCATCATTATGTTCAAAGAACAGATTGGGGGCACAATGGAGGTTTACATAGATGACATGGTAGTCAAGTCCAAGAATGCGGAGGATAATGTGAAAGACTTGAAGATAGGTTTACAGATAATAGAAGAATATAATATGAAGCTAAATCGGTCAAAGTGCCATTTTGGTGTATCCGTTGGAAATTTCTTAGGCTACATGGTCACCAAAAGAGGAATGGAAGCGAGTCCTGAACATATTAAGGCAATCCTGGAACTTGAACCGCCAAAATCCATCAAGAATATACAAAAACCAGCAGGAATGGTAGCATCCCTGAACAGATTCTTATCCAGATCATCTGAGAGGTGTAAAAATTTCTACAATCTACTCGGAAAGAACAAACGATTTCAATGGGAACTTAAACATGAAGCAGCCTTCTAAGATATAAAGGCATACCTCTCATCTCCACCTCTCCTGGCCAAGCCAAAGAGAGGAGAACCCCTGGGAGTCTACCTATAAATTATTTATACAACGGTAAGTGCAATCCTGGTAAGAGAGGTTGATGGACAACAACATCCGGTCTACTACGTAAGTAAAAAGTCTCCTAGATGCTGAAATGAGGTATGGTTTACTTGAAAAATATGTTTTAGTTTGGTTATGTCTTATACTAAGTTGCATCCTTACTTTGAGTCTCACCCTATCTTAGTCCGGTCCAACCTACCCATTAGATCTGTACTAAGGAAGTCTGAACTGTCAGAAAGAATGTTCAAATGGCCAGTCCAACTTAGCACCTACGATATAACATTTGAACCTAGAAGTGCCATCAAATCGCAAGCATTAGCAGACTTTGTGGCTGATTTTATTCTCAACCTAGAGCCTGACCTAGCCAAGGAAGTAATTGTACTTGACAACGCAGAGGTGGACCAGGAATGGGTCCCATACATTGATGGGGCAACAAACATGAGGTGAACATGCCTAGGGTTAGTACTCAAGTCGCCACAAAGGGACATGATCGTACAAGCCAAAAGTTGCGAGTTCAAAACTACAAACAATGAAGCAGAGTATGAAGCCGTGATAGCTGGACTCAAGGTAAGTATTGACCTCGGTGTGTAGAATCTAAAGGTAAAAACTAACTCACTCCTTGTTAGTAAATAAATAAAGTGAATTTATGATGCTAAAGATTTAAAAATGATATCATACCTAGAAATAGTCAAACAACTCTGCGATAAAATCCCTTTATTTGGTATTGAGCAGATACCGCGTTATTTGAACACGTAGGTTGATGCCCTAGCCAGCATGGGTTTGAGTTTCAGCCCCAATAATATCAGCAGAATCCATATCGTTCACCTGCTTGAACCGACCATTGATATACCCAACACTCTATACTCTATAACTAATTACTCAAATTCCTGGACAAAACCTTATTATGATTGGTTCCTATGAGGTATACTACCTCAGGACAACCATGAAACCAGAGCATTTAAGAGTAAAGGCTTCCACTTACACCACTATAAATAACACTTTGTTTAAAAAGTCTCAGGCTAGGGCATACCTACGATGCCTAGAGTCAAACGAAGCCGAGCAGGTTGTGCAAGACATACACAATGGACACTGTGGCAATCATAAACGAGGAAAGATCCTGGCAAGCAAAGTCCTAAGGAGTGGCTACTTTTAGCCAACCCTGAGGGTCAATTGCCTAACATACAGCTCGAAATGTGAAGCTTGCCAGTTACATTCCCCATTCATCCATCAACCATTAGAGAACTTACAGTCGATCTCGGCCCCATGGCTCTTCATGAAATGGGGAATGGATATTGTAGGTAAGCTAACCCAGGCACTAGAACAGAAAGTATTCATGCTGGCAATGTGACAACCCTCGCGATAGCGGAAATAAACCATAACAAGAATGCAATTTAAATAGCGGAAATACGAGGTCTTTAAAACTTTTTACATGCCAAGAGGAAAGAACGAGGAGTGTCAAAAGATTACAAATCAAACTATGCGAACTAAAATGAGACACAGTCTCTCAAAGCGTTGTAAAGGCATAAAATAAAGTCTAGCCAACTAGCTAAAACGTCAAAGGGAAGAATCAATAAGGGCCGACGCACGTTAGCTCACACCCGAACCCCAAAAGGCAAGAAAGATCAAAGCAAGCAACCTGTTCATTCATGAAACATGAATGCCACAGTCAGTGGGTAGTAACTCCGGGTTCTCCCAGCCATATCACAAGTAAACATACATAAACGGTAATAAACATGTAGAAGCATACATATATATAAGTGAGTCACGAGAAGTACAAATATGCATTTCAATATAATATGATATAAGCATATGGATTACCAAATAGTAAGCATAAGATTATGAATAGATTCGGGGAAGACACCCTTAGGAAACTATATACTCACTAGGGCTTACATCTCACCGTTAGTGGCATATACTTGATAAGGTAGAGACTTGACATACAAACCACACCAAGTCATCCAACGGTTACGATTAATGATCATATAGACATCCATCCAAACATACGATTATGGTAACATAACTCTTACGGTTAATGACACGCACTAGCACCTTGTACATTTCAAGTATGATCGAAACACGTCCACAGGATAAACATTTCCCTGAACCACACACGATAAACGTTTCGTATATGAAAGACTCATTTCCTCCCTGTAGGACGACGTAACAACACAGTCCTAGTCTAAACCTGGCCAGACTCTCGGAATAAATGTGTTCCGATTCGAGATGCGATAAACATTTCGCATCCAAGACTCAGTCTAACACAGAACCCGAGTACCCAAATTCGGTCAAACAACTCGAAAGAGGCGGAAAGAGCTTAAGAATCATAATCAAGCGGTACGCTACATGCAATGACACCACCTTGCAAAGATACGACATTTGACGGCCGGGTCGATCAATGCATTGCGTTCACCTCCCAACAACGTCGTCATATCCCCACTAAAAAATGCATACAAGCATCAAGGATACAGCCCATCGCATCGACATTCCAGTCAAACGAGGATAAGGTGTAGCAGGGAAATGACAGTGAATATTTAATATTATTACGTTTAGAATATATGATACCTCATATGCTTATAAGGTAAAACCGACTCAAGAGGGGGCATATCAAAAACCGTCACAAAACATATGATATAAGCATATGAGATATCATATATTCTAAACGTGAATATTTAATATTATTACGTAAATTTATAAGATAAAAAAAGCACACAAAGTATTTCATGTGAAGTCATATGGAAAAGAAATGAGAATAAGCTACAGGGAGTGCCAGCCGGTCAGGGGGACCGGCCGCCGGCTACCCGGCTGGAACTACAGCAACACGAAACAACACAATAAAAATACAGGGGATCCCCAGCCGGTGGGTGTTACCGGCCGCCGGCTACCCGGCTGGGATCACAAGCCAATTGAGAGAAAAGATGGAAAATGGGAAAGGGGGAGTTCCAGCCGGTCGGCCGGCAGCCGGGTGGCCGGCTGGACTCGCATGCTAGCAAAAATCCAACAATTTCACAAGGGGTTCCCAGCCGAGCGGCTGACTGGCGGCCGGTCGGCCGGCTGGGGCTCACGCATTATTAAAAATATTCAAAATATCAATTTCACATCAGACGTGTTCCCAGCCGGTCGGCCGGCTGGGGCTACAAAACACGAGTATTCAACAACAACAACATCCAACACAAACACCATGGCTACTCATTCAATTCTAACAACAATTACCAACCTCAAACCACATTAAATGCATATTAAACATTACCCAAACATCAATTAAAGCAAACCCAAACATATTTAATGCCCAACAGAAGTTCCAACATGTTAATGAGCATAATTAACCACTTGAATGCAACTTAACATATGATTAGTGAAAGAAAGCATGAAAGATGGAATTCACATATATGAAAGGGCAACAAGCATATTTCCTCATGAAATTCAAACAAAGGTTATATTTCCTTACTAAAACTATAATTAAAACATTAAAAACGTAAATTGATATCGAGTAACCCTTCACCATTACCTTTTTGCGTCTTCAACAATCTTCTTCTTCTTCTTCCACTAGGAAGTAGTCTCGGTCTAGATCTTGGAGGTCTCCTCCTACAAATTGGATACAAAAGATGAATATTTTCACCTTGGAAAAAGATGAGAAAACAAATATGAGAAAGATTAGATTTTTCTTACCTTACTAGGAAGAGAAAAAGAAAAGAGAGAGAATAAGCTAAGAATCAATGAATTTAGATGAGAAATGAATGAGTTATGGTAGGATTTAGGTGGGAAAGTTGAAAGCTCAACAATGGTGATGGTGGTTAGGGTTTGGTGTGTTTGTGTGAGGAAGGAGATGAATAGTAATCTGAAATGTGAGTGGGAGATGGTTAGGGTATGGGTTAGGTTGGGTGAGTAGAGAATGAGAGAAAGGCCCAACATATGGCCCAAGGTGTAACCCACACGAAATTCCGAGTAGAGTCTGAATACGGACTCGGATTTGCTAAATTAGACACGGAAAACTAAGTTCTATTCTAAATCTAAACTTAAGCTAATTAATATTAATATAAATTATTTAATTATAACTGCTAAGATTACGGGTGTTACAATCACCCACCTTTGAAAAAGTTTCGCCCTCGAATCTTGAGCGAAAGAAGGATACCTTAATCGAATAGGCTTGGATACTTAGCACGCATGGTAGTTTCCGGTTCCCACGTCTCTTCTTCAACATTACCACATCCTTCACAAAACCTTCACTAATGGTACCACCTTCTTCTCAACTTTTTGTCCTTGCTATCTAGAATGCGGATTGGCTTCTCCTCAAAGGACAAATTCTGCTCGAGGTCAGGAATCTCGGCTTGAAGGACATGGCTGGGGTCACTAAGGTACTTCCTCAATTGAGAAACATGGAAGACATCATGAACTTTGCCCAAATTCGGGAGCAAGTTCAATTTCTATGCTACGGCACCAATTCTTTTCATAATGTCAAAGGATCCAATGTATTTCGGGCTCAATTTACCCTTTACACCAAACCTTTTAACACCCTTCATCAGAGATACCTTCAAGAACACTTTATCTCCAACTTCAAACTCCAACGGTCTTCTTCGGACATCGGCATAAGATTTCTGTCGGTCTTGAGCAGCTTTCATCCTATCACGGATGACCTTCACATGATCAATGATTTCTACAAGGACATCGGGGCCTAAATCACGAACATCGCTTAGTTGATCCCAACAAATAGGGCTTTGGCACTTCCTTCCATATAGAGCTTCGTAAGCAGCCATCTTGATTGAGGCATGATAGCTATTGTTGTAAGAAAACTCCACCAATGGTAAACTCTTTTCCCAACTAGATTGGAAGTCGAGGGCACTAGCTCTAAGTAAATCCTCCAAAGTCTGGATAGTCCTCTCGGTCTGACTATCGGTAGCGGCATGGAAAGCGGTACTCATCAACAACTTACTACCCATGGCTTCTTGTAAGGCCTTCCAAAATATCGAACAAAACCTCGGCTCTCGGTCGGATATGATCTCCTTGGGAAGACCATGATATCTGATGATCTCATCAACATAGGCTTTGGCTAGTCGGTCTAAGCTCCAAGTCTTCTTAATTGGGATGAATCTGGCACTCTTTGTCAAATGGTCAACAATAACCCAAACGACATCTTTGCTTCCCACGTTTCTTGGCAAAGCCATGACGAAATCCATAAAAATAGACTCCCACTTCCATAGCGGAATATCTAAAGGTTGTAGTAATCCACCGGGCCTCTTGTGTTCGATCTTCACTTGTTGGCAAGTAAGGCATCTTCCAACACAGGACACAATATCGCCTTTCAAATTTGGCCACCAAAATTGTAGCCTCAAGTGTTTGTAAATCTTGTCACCTCTGGGGTGGATAGAGTAGGGAGAAAGGTGGGCTTCATCAAGAATTCTCTTCCTCAAGTCAAGATCGTTAGGCATGAACAAACGGTCATGGAGTCGAAAGGACACCTTTGTCATCAATCTTGAAGTCTTTGGATTTTCCTTCTAGAAGCTTGGCTTGAATGGACTTGTAGGTAGCATCATCAACTTGGCTTTCGCGAATCTCGCGGAGAAGAACGGGTTCGGCAACCATGGCACCGACATAATCAAATCCTTGTTCCACGAACTCCAATCGCAACTTCCGAAACTCGGCACAAAGATCATCGAGTAGCACCCACATAGCATTCAAAGCGTGAGAAGATTTCCTACTATGAGCATCGGCAACAACATTGGCCTTCCCTTCATGGTATAGAAATTCAAAATCGTAGTCACTCACCAATTCCAACCATCTTATTTGCCTCATATTCAACTCCATTTTGAGTAAATATGTACTCCAAACTCTTGTGATCGGTGTAAATGCGACAATGAACACCAATAAGATACTCCACACCTTCAACGCATGGACAACGGCGGCTAATTCCAGATCATGAGTAAGGTAGTTCACTTCATGAACTCTCAACTGTATCGAGGCATAAGCAACCACTTTCCTATTTTGCATAAGTACACAACCCAATCCCAACTTGGGAGCATCACAATAGACATCAAAGTCTACACCATCTTCCGGTAAAGTCAACACCGGAGCGGTAGTCAACCTTTTCTTCAATTCTTGAAAAGCAGCTTCACAAGTTTCATTCCAAACGAATTTGGTCTCTTTCTTCAACAACTTAGTCCTCGGTCTTGCAAGGTTTGAGAAATCTTTGACAAATCGTCGGTAGTAACTAGCTAAACCAAGAAAACTTTGAACTTCACTAACATCGGTTGGACTCTCAACTACGACTTCAATTTTAGAAGGGTCTACCATAACACCTTCTTTGGAAATTACATGTCGAAGAAAGGACACTTTAGTTAACCAAAATTCACACTTGGAGAATTTGGCAAACCACCTTTGACGACGAAGGACACCCAAAATAGTCCTAAGATGATTAGCATGCTCTTCTTCGGTCTTGGAGAAAACAAGAATGTCGTCGATGAAAACCACTACACACTTGTCAAGATACTCACTAAAGGTGCGGTTCATTTGATCCATGAAAATAGCGGGGGCATTAGTCAAATAAAATGGCATCACCTTGAACTCAAAGTGTCCATATCTTTTACTAAAAGCGGTCTTCGGGATGTCGGCATCACGAACGGGAATTTGATGGTATCTGGATCTCAAATCAATCTTGGAAAAGGTAGAAGCACCATTTAGTTGGTCGAACAAATCTTCATTTCTTGGCAAAGGATACTTATTCTTGGTTGTAACTCGGTTCAACTCACGGTAGTCAATGCAAAGTCTCATGGAACCATCCTTCTTCTTCACAAGGAGAACGGGAGCACCCCAAGGTGAGGCACTCGGTCGAATGAAACCCTTTTCGATCATCTCATCAAGTTGCTTCCTTAACTACTTCAACTCGGTTGGAGCCATATGGTATGGAGCTTTAGCTATGGGTCCGGTCCCGGGCACAAGATCAATGGAAAACTCAACATCACGGTCGGGAGGGATCCCGGGCAAGTCTTCGGGGAATACACAACAAAGTCTCGCACTATAGGTACATCTTCAATCTTGGGTAAGGTGGTAGATGTAGAAGTCACAACACAAAATAATGCTTGTTGACCCTTTCTTACCATACTCACCAAATTCATTGCGGAAATCAATTGCACACCCATTCGGGAATGAGATCCCTTATAGGTTATTCTAACTCCTAAAGGACTCTTAAGGTAGATTTTTTGATCTCTACACTCCAATATATCATGGTACAAAGCTAGCCAATATATACCTAGGATTACATCAAACTCTCTTAGAGGAAACTTAAGGAGATTAGCGGGAAAGATGGTCCCCGCAATAGAGATAGGGACATTAGGGTAAAGAGTAGAACATGAGATAATTTCTCCGGATGGCAAGGATATAGGGGTATCCTTACTAGAAGTAGGCTCGATAGCTAACTTATCAACATAAGTTGTAGACACAAAAGACATAGATGCGCCGGTATCAAATAAAATGAGGCATGGTTGTCCTAAGATTGAGAACATACCCGTAGTTATCTCCGGATGAGCATCGGCTTCGGCTCGGCTCAAAACATAGATGGATCCCTTGGGCTTGACACTTGGAGTGGGCAACTTACGATCGGGGCATTCATCATAACGGTGGCCGAGTTTCTTGCAAAAGTAGCAAATGAAAGGTCGGTTGAAACATCCAACACCGGGGTGGTGTGGTTGCCTACAACGGTTGCAAAGGCGACCTTGAGCTTGGACTTGAGGGGGAGCATAAGGCCTAGGAGCCACATTAGAAGTAGCTTGAGGCAAGAAAGGAGTGAGAGCCCTTTCATTTGCATTTGGGGGAGGGTTGAATCTTCGTTTGTTGGCATAGGCATTGGAAGATGAGGGAGTAAACGACATTTTGCCATAAAAGTTTGGCTTAGGTGAGAAGGAAGGAGAGGGACTCTTCATCTTTGCTTCATCCTTGATGGCCTTCATGGAGTTCTCGGCCCAAAGTGCATCGTCATATAACTCTCCAAAAAAGGTAGAACGCCTTCTTACTTTGCTTTGGAGCAAAGCACTAAGCTTAATACGATAGTAAAAAGCTCGGTCTTCATCATCCTTGATGAATCTTGGGGCAAAGTGAGCAAGCTTGTTGAATTGAGTGGTGAAGTCTTGAACCGTCAAGTCACCTTTTTTGAAGTCGATGAATTTTTTGAGTCTTTGTTGTTTGAGTTCTTTGGGGTAGATTCGGTCATCAACAAGAGTCTTGAAACGTTCCCAACTGAAATTGACTTCAAGAGTAGCCGTAGGACTATTAATTGACCACCAGTTGTCGGCTTCTCTCACAACAAAGTGCTTAGCAATCCTCACTTTGTCTTCTTCTCGGACTTGATACAAGTCGAATTGCTTCTCCATCTCCTGGAACCATTCCGAGAGCTCGGTAGGGTCCGGTTCCTCACGATAGGGCTTGGTCTTGCTCCTAGAAATTTGGCTAGCCACCCAAGCATAGCCTCCTTGGTGATGGTCTTCTCTAAGATGAAGGGCTTGGTTAGCTTGAGCGTTGGCCGCATCTTGTTGATTCCGTAGGACTTGAGTGAAAGCCTCTAGAATGACATTCTCTACAAGTCGAGGTCTAACCATCTTCATAAGAGACAAAAACAAAGGTTAATCCTAACACTTAGCATAAAAAAAAGACTACCAAGTAAAGTCCTTAACTTCTACCCCATCTCTCATTTATTATTTCAAGGTCAAGTAATTTAAGTTTAGGGTTCACGTGTGTGCGTCGGGAGCTTCATAGGCTCTGATACCAACTGTGACAACCCTCGCGATAGCGGAAATAAAACATAACAAGCATGCAATTTAAATAGCGGAAATACGAGGTTTTTAAAACTTTTTACATGCCGAGAGTAAAGAACGAGGAGTGTCAAAAGATTACAAATCAAAGTATGCGAACTACAATGAGACACAGTCTCTCAAAGCGTAGTAAAGGCATAAAATAAAGTCTAGCGAACTAGCTAAACGTCAAAGGGAAAAATCGATAAGGGCCGACGCCCGCTAGCTCACACCCGAACCCCAAAAGGCAAGAAAGATCCAAGCAAGCAACCTGTTCATTCATGAAACATGAATGCCACAGTCAGTGGGGAGTAACTCCGGGTTCTCCCAGCCATATCACAAGTAAACATACATAAACGGTAATAAACATGTAGAAGCATACATATATATAAGTGAGTCACGAGAAGTACAAATATGCATTTCAATATAATATGATATAAGCATATGGATTACCAAATAGTAAGCATCAGATTATGAATAGATTCGGGGAAGACACCCTTAGGCAACTATATACTCACTAGGGCTTACATCTCACCGTTAGTGACATATACTTGATAAGGTAGAGACTCGACATACAAACCACGCCAAGTCGTCCAACTGTTACAATTAATCATCATATAAACATCCATCCAAACATAAGATTATGGTAACATAACTCTCACGGTTAATGACACGCACTAGTACCATGTACATAGCAAGTATGATCGAAACACGTCCACGGGATAAACATTTCCCTGAACCATACATGATAAACGTTTTGTATATGAAAGACTCATTTCCTCCCGGTAGGACGACGATAATAATACGGTCCTATCTAAACCTGGACAGACTCTCGGAATAAACATGTTCTGATTCGACATGCAATAAACGTTTCGCATCCAAGACTCGCTCAAACACAGAAGACGAGTACCCCAAATTCGTTCAAACTACTCGAAAGAGGCGGAAAGAGCTCAACAATCATAATCAAGCGGTACGTTACATGCAATGACACCACCTTACAAGGATACAACATTTGACGGCCGGGTCGATCAACGCATTGCGTTCACCTCCCAAAAACGTCGTCATATCCCAACTAAAACATGCATACAAGCATCAAGGATACACCCCATCGCTCCGACATTCCAGTCTAACAAGGATAACGTGTAGCCGGGAAATGAGAGTTTATAGCACTCAATAAGTAGTGCACAAATCAAAACATAAGGTAGAACCGACTCAAGAGGGGGCATATCAAAAACCGTCACAAAACTTGTGATATAAGCATATGAGATATAATATATTCTAAACGTGAATATTTAATGTTATTACGTATATTTATAAGATAAACAAACCACACAAACTATTTCATGTGAAGTCATATGGAAAAGAAATGAGAATAAGGTATAGGGGGTGCTAGCCGGTCAGGTGGGCCGGCCGCCGGCTACACGGCTAGCACTACAGCAACACGAAACAACACAATAAAAATACAGGGGATCCCCAGCCGATGGGTGTGACCGACCGCCGGCTACTCCTTTGGGGTCACAAGCCAATTGAGAGAAAAGATGGAAAATGGGAAAGGTGGAGTTCCAGCCAGTCAGCCGGCTGCCGGGTGGCTGGCTGGACTCGCATGCTAGCAAACATCCAACAATTTCACAAGGGGTTCCCAGCCGGTCGACTGACCGGCAGCCGTTCGGCCGGCTGGGACTCACGCATTATCAAAAATCTTCAAAATATCAATTTCACATCAGACGTTTTCCCAGCCGGTCGGCCGGCTGGGGCTACAAAACACGAGTATTCAACAACAACAACCAACACAAACACCATGGTTACTCATTCAATTCGAACAACAATTACCAACCTCAAACCACATTAAATGCATATTAAACCTTACCAATCATTGGGTAAACATCAATTAAAGCAAACCCAAACATATTTAATGCCCAACACAAGTTCCAACATGTTAAATGAGCATACTTAACCACTTGAATGCAACTTAACATATGATTAGTGAAAGAAAGCATGAAAGATGGAATTCACACATATGAATGGGCAACAAGCATATTTTCTCATGAAATTCAAACAAAGATTGTATCTTTCCTAACTAAAACTACAATTAAAACATTAAAAACGTAAATTGATATTGAGTAACTCTTCACTGTTACCTTTTTGCGTCTTCAACAATCTTCTTCCTCTTCTTCCACTAGGAAGTAGTCTCGGTCTAGATCTTGGAGGTCTCCTCCTACAAATTGGATACAAAAGATGAATATTTTCACCTTGGAAAAAGATGAGAAAAAGAAAATGAGAAAGATTAGATTTTTCTTACCTTACTAGGAAGAGAAGAAGAAAAGAGAGAGAATAAGCTAAGAATCAATGAATTTAGATGAGAAATGAATAAGTTTTGGTAGGATTTAGGTTGGAAAGTTGAAAGCTCAACAATGGTGATAGTGGTTAGGCTTTAGTGTGTTTGTGTGAGGAAGGAGATGAATAGTAATCTCAAATGTGAGTGGAAAATGGGTAGGGTATGGGTTAGGTTGGGTGAGTGGAGAATGAGAGAAAGGCCCAACATATGGCCCAAGGTGTAACCCACACGAAATTTCGATTGGAGTTTGAATACGGACTCGGATTTGCTAAATTAGACACAGAAAACTAAGTTATATTCTAAACTAAAGTTAAGCTAACTAATATTAATATAATATTATTTAATTATAACTGCTAAGATTACGGGTGTTACAGGCAATGACAAGCTACTTTTCCAAATGGATCGAAGTAGACTCCTTCAGGCAAATCTAAGAAAAAGAGGTCATAGCTTTTATCAAGAAAAACATCATATGCAGATACGACATTCCATCAGAGATAGTCTGTGATAATGGAACCCAATTTGTTGGCAATAAAACAAGAGACTTTTGTGCTCAGTGGAGTATAAAGTTGGTTTGTAACATCCACACCAAGCTACCTAAAAGCCAACGGCCAGACAGAATCTAGCAATAAAGTGGTAATTAACTGCTTAAAAAAGAACCTGGGGAGTAAAAAAGGAAGATAGGCTGAAGAGTTCCCCCTAGTCCTCTGGCCGACAGAACCACACCAAAAACATCCACAAGCTAGACACCATATCCCATGGTCTATGGATGCGAGGTAGTGATCCCAGCAGAAATACATGTGCCAACTTCAAGGTGAGGCCTGAATACTATTGAAAATAATCAGAAACTGTTGCAAGACAGTTTGGCCCTAAAAGAAGAACTCAGGGATTCAGCTAGAATTCGCATGGCTTATTACCAGATATGTGTAGCCTGAAGCTACAACAAGAACTTACACATTAGATTCTTCAAAGAAGGAGATCTAGTCCTGCGAAAAGTCTTACCTAATACAAAAGACAATGTCGCAGGCAAACTAGCTCCTGCATGGGAAGGGCCATACCTGATCGACTCAATAGTCGGTCAGGGAGCCTACAGACTGCAAAATCTTGATGGAGATCTAGTACAACAATTATGGAATGTAGCCCACTTAAAACTATTTCATGAATGAGCCCCATGTAAATACCTATCAGCCCGATAAGCCTGATGATGTTTTATTGATTCTTTGTTATATGTTTGTAAATGGCTAGTTAATGAATAACATATGTCCTGTGCTTGATGAACTTGCTTGTTATTCATATCTTTACTATATTTGTTTTCTTACTTTCTAATCCTAAATGCTTGTTTCCCAACTATGTAAAAATTCCCTACCTCCCAGCTCAAAAAGAACCATTCAGGATTGAGGACAACCCCTCCCGCCGCTAAACAAAACAATTCGACAAGAAAAGATTAAATAATCCTATAGCCTTCTCCCAAATTTCAAATTCAAAAACTGAGCTCATTTAAAATAAACGAGTAGAATGGTGAAAGATCCAGACTATTTGCTTGAAAGCGCTCCTGATAGGCATACATAAAACCCTCCAGACAGGTCAAAGGTTATAAGTCCCAGACAAGCAAAAACCTTCCACACAATGCAAAACATTTCAAACAAAAATAGAAATTATTTAACAAATATTCAAACATAAACAAAAAACAAACGTAAAAAAAAAATTATCCGCCCATGGACATCCCCCCTGAATAGGCACGTATATTTCCAACACAAATCATCTGACGAGGAACATCCAACCTGACTAGGCCAAAACCATAAAAAAACATAACAAAATATCTTTTTCCAGGACATCTCCCTGGGTAAGGAACAAAGTCCAACTTAACAAATTATCTACCCTGTTTTAGAAACAGAAGCAGACCTAGCACCCTCAACCAGAACATCATCACCACCGTCACCATCGGCCTTGGAAGCAGGAGAGTCAACTTCATTCTGCTGTAGCTTGAACAATTCAGGATAGGTAGCGTCAAGATTAGCATCTTCCTGGCTAGGGTCCCAATAAGGACTGACCTCAACAGGCTCCCGCATCGCATCCACCCTCCTCTTACAAAAGAAGTACAAAGCTGCATAATTAAACCGACCCTGAACCTCATCCTTCTCCGCAACAAGTTCCCCATTCTTCATTTGAATCTCCTGCATAACTTGCTTCTTAACCTGAAGTTCAGCCTTGGTATTGGCTACCTCGACCCCACCATTAGAGAACTTGGCCCTAACCGCATCCAAATCGGCTCGCAGAGACTTGACGGATTCCTGAGCCGACCCGAGCTTAACATTAGAATTCACCAACTCAGCCTTAGAAGACTCTGCCTCCATGTTTATATTATGGATCTCCCAATCCATAATATTGATCTTCGCCTGAGCAGATGTATACTTGCAAGCACCCATTAAATCGGCATCTACACTCTGTAAAATTAAGCCAAATCCCCATGAGACAAAAACAAAAACACGTTAACAATAAAAAGCCACCAATAAACACAAACCCCATGTGTCAAGACAACCAACCCAGCAATAGTCAACACAAACCTCCACGAAACTTTCCCCCGTACTATAAGCAATTAGATGATTATCAACCTGAAGCGAATAAGCATGGACATTCTCCATGGCAGCTTGAACATCCCCAATCCGAGCCCTAACTTCTCTGACATCCCTGGCTTCCCTAATTCCCTCGGTATCAATGGAAGTCTTCTCAGAAACGTCCTCCTGCCTTTTCCTCTTTGAAGAAGGACGTGTACAAGCAGCAGTAGCCTGAGAAGTAAAACGCTGGACTAGAGGCGTCTGAACAGTACGAACTCTAACCTGGAAAGGAACAGCACTATCACTAGCAGTGGCATCATCACTCTAAGACCTTTCTTCAGCAATCTTGTTAAAACCTGCTTTCAAATCTGCTAGGCCAAAACCGGCAAGCCTGGTAGAAGACCTGGTCACTGCAGCAAACCATAAAGAAAGAGAAGTTCCCTCAGAAACTTAAAGGTAATAAGAAACTCTCTATAAAAGAATACAAATAATAAAGAACTCAATGCCAAAAATTGAGGTCCATGGTCCCCTGATGGACTTAGCAGGCTTAAAAGTGTCTAGCTTGGCCTTCATGCATCGAGGAAGAGGATCCGGACCAAGACACCTAGGCCAGGTACACTCTTCCTCGGGAAAAGCCATGAAGCAGCTATCCTATCGGCTGACCCTTCAGCTTTAGGATCACAACGCTAGTCAGCCACTTCAGAAACCCGAATACAGGTAAAATAGTTATTTGTTTTTTCTTTTCTATAACTCAACTGACATGCAGAAAAAAGAAATGGAAATATACCAGATTCCAAAGCAGTATAACCAAGAAAAACAGCAACATGGTTAATAGACGCAATTTCAATAAACATAAAGGTCTTGGCCCACCTCCTTATCATCACCAGAATCAAGATTGATGATTAAGGGAACCATATTAGCTCTAATCATGAAGTTATATCTCCTAGGAATATGACTCTTCAAATGGTAGACGTTTTTGATATCTTCAATGGTAAAAAAAAAAATTGTGCTTTGCACACAGATTTTCAATAGAATGAACTAATTTCCATACCATTGGCATTATCTGAAAAGGAGGAACCTCAATAGCCTTGAAAGCCAATTCAAAGATGTCAAACCAACCAGGAGAGTTCCACTTAGCCCTGATAACACCATTCTCAGGAATCCACAACTCGGTGTCTGCCGGTATGATATTTCTGGATTGTAACAAATGCTCAAAAGCGGGTTTTAGAAGATTCGCCTCTGAGTAAGTGGATGAGAGAGGCTTGATAGGAGAGAAGCAATGATCTTTGAAGGCAATATATTAGATTTCAAGAGGTGGCTCAACTTCAACCACATCATCTTCCTGTTCTATCTCCAGAACATCAGTTGCTTCAGAGGCGACATGAACTTCTGAAGGTTTGGAACTGGAAGCTCTCTTTTCTCTCCTTATTTTTGCGATTAAAGCTCAAAAAGAGAAAAGACAAGAAGTAGAAAGGAAAACATGCGAGAAAGAGAAATGGTATTAGTGAGACAAAAGATGAAAAATTAATGTCTCAGGCGTTGGAAAGCTTTTACAAGCCTAGGAGACCTAGAGCTATAGGACACTCAAGTGATTTACCATAATCATGATTCTTCTAGGGTTTTTCAATTTACTTTATCCTATTTTACCTTATCTTATTTACCCGAGGTTTGCCCACTTGCACGCAATTAAAGGATTCAACTAACCATATAAGTGAAGAATTAATTGTAAGATGAAAGATCTTATTGAAGGTTATTTTTTCATTTCCAATCTGAACATGTACGAATAAGGAAATGAGGGGCAATTGTTGAGCTAGGATATATCCTGACCTAGTCTGATCCTGATCAGCCTGATAAAGGCCTGGCAGGGGAAGCCTAGTCTTCAGCATACGAATTGAGTCTTCCTTCAGGAAATGAGTGCTAGCCTAAAAGATTTGCAGCAGTATAGATATTTGTGGAAGATCAGCATACAAATTGGATGCTACACATTCCTGGCTTGGCTTGTTTGTCTTTTCCTTTAATCGTTTCATAATTTATCCTTTATCAGTTTGCCTGATTAGGGTAAAAAGTTAGATCACCCCTACTCAATCATTCCTGACCGGACTTTCCTTCAGGGAAAAATCCGGTCAAAAAAAATGTCATATCGAGTAACCCGTCTACATTACCTCCTGCTCTTCACTCTTCAAGCTCTTCCTCTATCAAGAAGTAGTCTCTCTCCGAGTCTTCTAAGTCTCCACCTACAATTAGCATACAAAAGATGAGGAATTCTCATCCTTGGGAAAGACGGACGAATTGAAAATAAGAGAAAGACAACACCTCTCTTACCTAGAAAGGTAGAGAAGAACAAAAGGTGAAGAATGAACTAAAACTAGCTAAATTGGTTGAGATATGAAGTAGCTATGGAGTTTTGAACTTTGAGAAGGAACTGAAGTTTTAATGGGGTTTAGGGTTGATGGTAAAGATGAAGTGTTGCTGAAAAATGAGGTGGAAGGTGAAGCAATAAGTGGGTTTATTTTGGTAGTATGAAAAATAGAAGGCCCAAGTCTTATATTGGGTTGACCAACTTGAATTTTTTAGCAGAGTCCAATTTATGGGATAATAACAGACGGAAACGACACAGATTCTACTCTAAAAGCGAAATTATTATTTAAGCCTAACATTAAAGCTAATTAATAATAATTACGATAATTAAACATTATTAAATAAAACCTAATCGCTAAATTCGCGGGTATTATAACAACGGTTTCCCAAACCATAATCATCACCGTTCTTGTATCCCCCAACCAAATCGTACCAAACTTTATTTGGGTTGTCCGGTTCTCCTTTTTCTTCTAAATCATGTACCCGCACTTCATAATCATTCTATATTTTCAAAAAAGTCCAAGTTAGTAAATAATAGTAAATAAAATGTACATGCTTTCCCTTACACTTTAGATGAAATATCTTTCCTTTTACCTTTTTCTCGATCGTCGTCTTTTATACGTTTCCTACACGTCTCATTGAAGGTTCCTATACACTCAACTTCGTCTTTTGGATTCCACTTGCACAAACTCTAACACATCAAAAAATCAATCTTGTTAAAAAAATAAACTCGAAATATAAATAGATATTAACTAAGTAATAGGATATTTAATTACCCTAAATTTACTAAACCATGCATGTCGTTTAACTTGTGGAGTCTCCCTCCAGTTAACGTAAGGGTGGTCATACTTGTTCTTTAAATACTGGGTAACTCTCTGAACAACTAGTTAGTCGTCAAACCTAAATCAATATTTATAGCACAATTGAATCAAATAAAATAAAATATTGATGCACTAAAAGAAGGTCTTTTGCATACCAAATTGTACCATAGCTTTCCAAGTTCAAGGTTGAGAATGGACACCCGTTTGCCCTTGGTTTTTCATTTCGACACGGTTTTCGGGATGTTTTGGGATGTACGACTCCTTTACGTACAACTCTAATCTCTCGAGAGACGTTCTTTGTGGAGGTGGTGCAATTGCACGTACTCTTATTATGGAGTTCTCCCTCGAATGATGGTTAAGGAGTGCATCACTTACCGGGAGCTGCATAATTTTCTTATGTATGGATTATGATTTTTTGTGAGACCGTTTTTAAGATATCGCCACAGATTGAGCCAGATTGTTTCGGTAAAAAAACAATCAAGTACATTGAAATACAAATATTAAGAGATTATCTTCGTGTGCAAACAAGGTGAGCTAACAACTTCAGTCCAGCCACTTGTTCCACCTACACAAGTAGAAAAAACGGCCCCGTGGATTGTCTTAACGGTCCCATACTGATGCCTAAATTAGTACGGGTAATAATTGTAACACCCGGAAATGTACCCTATTTTTCTAGTGAAAATATTTTACGGATACTTTTCAGCAAATTTAAGTTTTAATATAGAATTTTATGTTCCGAGTCGAATTTAGAATTTCCGAGTTCGCATTTGGAATTTCCGCGAGATTCCATGAGAATCCCGTCTTAAGGCGAGTTTGACTTTCGTTGACTTTTTCCCTCATATACTCCCTTCCTCACCCTAAACCTAATTCATTTCCCAACACTCAAATTCATTTCTTCTTCTCTAAGAAACCCAAAACCTTGCCTCCATTTTCATCCATCTTCGAATCATCGCTACGCCTTCATTTCTTGTTCAAATTCACGTAAGTTCGTCTTATTCTTCCCCTCTTAGCTTCCTCTATCCGTATTGGTAATAAAATTACCGTCTTTCTCGCTTTTTAAATTATCCGTCTTTCTCAATGTGAATGATATTCATCTTTTATTATCTAATTGTATGTAGGTGGAGACTAGGAAGGTTTAGAAACCGTTTAAAGACGCGAAAAGGTAACGGTGAAGGGTTACTCGATATCATTTACGTGTTTTAATGTGTTTTCCATGTTAGAAATCGTATTTAGAATATGATTAGTAATTTTAGGAATTGTGTTGTTGATGATGGTTGTTGTTAGTGGATAATTGATATGAGAATTGATGAATTGTGATGATAGATGATATTTGTGTTATGCCTTAGTGAAATTGTGGAGATTTGTGTGACTCGTACCTGTCCGAATAGGACGCAGGCTGCGTCGTGGTG